>CALSBZ010014511.1:0-14411 GCA_943591055.1 Gobionotothen gibberifrons
CATTAAAACGTTATTAACGTGTTTTAACGTCAGTAATTCACTACACACATTTATATTTTAATGGAGCCTCGACGGCGTAGCGGAGGGATCTTGTTCAGCATGAAGGGTGTTATTTTCCCCATAAGGAACAAGTCGCTGCAAGTTTATTACATGGCCAAATTATCAACAAAGTAACGACATGACTCCCAATATTAATTGAAATGCTTTTATGGATTTAGAAAATGTTGGGGGCGACGTAAAACTGACACAAAACAACAACAAACTTTTGCCGAGCCAATTGGAGAGTTTCATCACCAGCACGTGGTAAAAACCACCAATGAGCGCTCAGCTTGAGATACCAGCGAGACGTTTCCCATCAAGCATTTTGCTTCCGCAGCCCGTGGAGAGAAACTGCGGTGTCTCCTTTCTGTAGGAGGAAATGGCTGGTTCTGTAGTTTCATACTGTAATGGCGCATTCACACTGCAGCGCGGAGCTCGCTTTAACCCTCTGGAGTCGGTGGACGCGCCGGCGCGTCCAAGTGCACTTTTATTTACGTATTTAATTCCAGATTTTCGATTGTAAGGAGTAGAAATATGATTCAGATATCTGCGGAATCGCTGGAAGAGTAGCTTTCCAAGAGTATCTCCTGTGAGACTGTACCCAGGGCACAGCAGCCAATATTGCCGCTCAAAGCAGCTTGACTTTACACTGTGTGGGATTGGTGGATTCGTGTGTCCGTCAAGGAAATCTCGGCCGGCAGCCATCATGGTCTGAAATGACCAATGGACATCGAGAAATCACTAAGGACCTACCCACCAAGTAAAAAAAAACACAAACTACGTGTCTCCCATCAGTTTACGTCTGTGAGGAGAGAGAGAGA
This sequence comes from Gobionotothen gibberifrons, assembly GCA_943591055.1. Lineage (NCBI taxonomy): Eukaryota > Metazoa > Chordata > Actinopteri > Perciformes > Nototheniidae > Gobionotothen > Gobionotothen gibberifrons. The sequence continues at coordinate 861 of CALSBZ010014511.1, forward strand.
GACAGAGAAAATGGCTAAAAAAAAACAGTTGCCGATTTCGCGAGAGATTTTTTTTGCTAGCAGCAGTGAAGATAGAGCCTCAAAACCTCTCTTCTGAGGAAGAAGAATACAAAGACAACAACAAGGATCCATTTGGACATGGGTAAGTGTAAATATTATAGTAATAGTGTACTGGCAATGTGTGGGGAATACCGCGAAAATGAACAATAGGTTTATTGATATATATTTTGTATCGATAGTCATGAACTTTTTCTTGGGGCAAAATAGACTCCATTAGCAAACGTTTACTCTGTGCTAACGTTATTTTGGTGTGTAAAAGTGAGATTACATTGTGTAGATGATTAAATTAATCATTTATTCGTCCCGCAACGGAGACATTTACAGTGGCTATAGACATGTTTTTGCCATCGATGATTTTATCATACTGTTCTGTACAGATAAGGCTGTATACATATAAAGATGTATTTATATGTGTGCCTGTGATTATTTTATCATACTGTTCTGTACAGATGAGACTTTGTCATAGATGTATTTATATGTGTGCCTGTTATTATTTTACCGTCCTGTACAGATGAGACTTTGTAATCAGATGTAGCCTATGTATATGTGTGTCTGTGATTTTATACTGAATGTAAAGTGTGTGTGTGTGTGTGTGTGTGTGTGTGTGTGTGTGTGTGTGTGTGTGTGTGTGTGTGTGTGTGGTGGCCCACAGGCGGCGTTTATCCAGCGGCCAGAACATCCATCTGTGCCGGCCCCCAGGTCAAGATCTACTGTGGCTCAAGGGCCTTCACCAGAGCCATCACCACCAAGGACCAGCAGACCAGCATCACTACAGCTGCCTCCACCTCCATCTGCGGCTTCCACCAGGTCAAGATACACCTCAGCACAAAGGCTCCACCACAGCCATCAACCCAGCCAGCAAGGAGGTCTCGTGGAGGTCTCGTATAGCACTTGTACCCCCCACCTACACAGCGCCATGCACCATCACCCCACCTACACAGCAGCCAGACCCACTGTCTTGGAAGACAGACAAAGACCTTGACACTGTCTTGACATTTATAATGAATAGTTGGTTGAAAGTTCTGATGTTCAATATTGTAAATAGTGAGATTTTCCAGTTTCTTATATTTATATAAATAGTTGGTTGAAAAAAACATATTTATAATAAATTGTTGGTTGAAAAAAAAGTTTGAATACTCAATTTGTATTTGTACACATCACATGAACCTTGGTATGTAATATGAAGTCATCATTCAGTCCTAATGTATCTCAGTCCCTGCTGTGGTGAAAGTAGAGTGATAAACACCTATTTTACTCAAAATTCGAATTTAATTTTTTTAATTTTAGACATGAATAACACATTTATATACAGTGTAATTCAAATATTTCACTGCTTCTGTGATCCTAAGACTTTGGTAACCAAATCTAAAACACCAAAACAAGCAATATTTTCCGAAAATCGGATGTCAAATGTTAAGCTTTTGACCTACTTATCTCATTAAACAGTGCTCTAAGGTGAGTAATTTGCATATATAGCAATACCAGAGATTGTCCTGAACATTTTTATATGTAACACATGGGGTGCCATGTTAGAAGAAATACATTTAAAAGGTGATTTAAGAAAACATCTAAAAATCGAGAAAATACCCTTAGACTCCAGAGGGTTAAGGACCGAATGATTCTAATAAGGGCTATAACATAGTTCATACTGAGTAGTTTGCTTAGTTACAAATAATTATCTACTGATTTACAGACGTCTCTTTCCCAATGTTAGTCAATGGGAAAAAGTATTTCTGGGCCGGTCGACGTCACAGACTGATAAGGAAATTGTAGTACCACCGTTTGGACACAACGAATATTTTCCTCAGAGTCCAGCGCACTTCCTGGGGGCTTGGTCTTGAGGTGGAAAATGCTCGTTGCCAAAAGTGCAATAAGAATTTAGCATGTAAGGGCGGTAACACGAGCTATTTGTCTAAACATTTAGCAAAAGTGCACCACATCCAGACAGAGAAATGCACCGGGTTCGACTGTCTTTCGAGTAACTCTATAGCCCCCATCCACGAGTAACTTTTCCACGTCAGGTATATATTATGTATGCTAGCAGCAACTGTTGGAGCGCCACCTAGTGGAGTGGTTGAAGGTTTGAATCTGCTCCGCGCCGTCCGTTGATGAGTGGTTTGCTATAAGAAGAAGGACTCAGACACCGAGATATCAGATAAGCAATAAGCTGAGTTTACTTGGTAAAAAACAACAATACAGAAATACATCTTAAATATAATACCAAAATACAAAGTACCCGTACAGTACTCCGGACTCCATTCTGCCGCTATCACGACAGCCGGTCAGAACAAGAGCACCGAATATTGAAATCAAACAGCTTACATACAATTTCAGTAGGAGATGCTCCTCCCTTCCTATCTTCTAATTGGCTGCCTGATTCCTGGGCCAATGAGTTAGCATGAGTCAGCAGAGTCAGCAGTTGTTGACTCCAACTGATCCCTCCCCTCTCCTTACAGTGTGTGTGTGTATTTAACTTGATCATCATCATCATAACAAAATAAACCCAAAATCATCTAAAACATCTAATCAAAACAAAAAGGAAAGTATTTTAGTGTCAGATATATATATTTATATCTTGTCCTGTGACATAACGCACATACATTTTCTAAACAGGTTTAGCACACACACATTTTCATCATGAGACCTACAAAACAACATGTCACATGTTCACTTCTTTGAAAGCTATCTATGTTATATGTTTGCAAGTCATTGTGTTATGACACCCCGGTCTAATTAACTAACATAAGGTTAGCTGTTCTTTATACCCTTAGGGCTTCCCTGGACTTTCCCCAACCCCCAAGTTGGTTCACTCAAAATGAATACATCTATTGATAACATCAGAAGGACTATTGTCTCTCTGTGTGTGTGACTCAATTTCAGCAACACATCAGCAATACGGAAAGCATATGATCTCAAATGAACAGATTGGCAAAGACCGGAAGATACATAACAGAGAAGATAATGGATATTAACAAGAAAAAGAAAAACATTTTTTATAATTTCTTTGTTGCTGTTTCCATTTTTTATTATATTTGTTATTTTTAAATCAAATGCATCTATTTTAGATGATATATTTATTTAGATGTAGGTTTTTTTTGTAATATTATTGTATTAAGTATAATTCATTAAATAAAAATGCTGTTATGAACACTATACAATGTCTTTATTTTGATAGTTACCAGAATACATTGTATATGTAATACTAACATAAGCTGGTGATAGATAAATGCTGGTCTGCTGGTCTGCTGGTATGCCAGCAAAACCAGCATATGTTGTGTTTTCGTCACCAGCATGGAACAGCATGATCCATGCTGTTTTTTTCAGCAGGAACGCAACCACACACTAAAAAATAACACACTTTATAAAGTCAGGCAACACTAACCAGGCTTCGTGTGATTCTGTTTATTTGGACCCTACTTTGGCAATCTGTTCACTGTCATTGATCATTGTGGAGAGCAGGCAGAAGTGTTGTTTTGTATTATAGCAGCTATCGGATGGAATCAATACATGGGCTGCACAGGTTGTGCTGTCGGACTATCACAAGTAGAATCATAATGAAAAGGTAAAATGTGCCTGTAGAAAACGTCTTAAGCCACAATAGGATAGCAACAAGTAGTCAAGATAGTCAGTTTAGCTTCGGTTGCTGTTGCATAACTGCGGACAACTCAGCCGTCTCTCGCTTGGTCAAATCAGCAGCTATTCATTTTTGAGTGCGCAATTAATAGCGCCTTTACGGTAATCGCTGTACAAGAGTAAAATAATGCATGTTTTTTCTGCATTATTTGCAATACAAGTCATTTGTACCATAAGTTCTTAATAAAACTGACACTGCTTGACTCAGTCCTAGTTTGACTGCTACAATACAATTACGTTTTTTACTGTGTACTTTTTGGGTAATACTCTCTCAAAGTCCCCTCCTGAGAACAAAATCATGCCACTTCTGCTTCCGCCTTATTTTCATTTAGTAGTTTGCCTTATTTTTATTCAGTAGTCCTTCTCCTCCTTTTTCTTCCTCTTCTCGAGTAGTCAGTGTGGTGCTGTTGCTTTGGTCTGGGTCTCTGGATCTGTGAGCTAACCACGCCCCGTTCATTTGCATATAAGGAATGGAAATGTGTCATTATGAAATACAAGTCCCATGAAATAAATAAATGAGTCATTATGAAATACAAGTCCCATGAAATAAATAAATGTGGCATTATGAAATACAAGTCACCTGAAATAAATAAATGTGTCATTATGAAATACAAGTCTCTTGAAATAAATAAATGTGTATTTAAATATACATGTATACATATTTATTGCCTCATTTATTTATTTCAGAATTTATTTCATAGGCATATTTATATATATGTGTATTTATTTAATTATGTATGTATTTATTTAATTTTGGCTTAAATGGCATTCCATAATGCAGAGAAGACGCCGACGTGTCGCACTTATCATTCACATCATCAATCAGATCATCGATCATATAATATCATAATATATCCAGCCTGATCTCACCAGAATGCGTACAAATGACACGACTTTGCAAAGTCGTGCAATAGATACGCAGAAGTCCGTTTTTGCGTACATATGATGATACTCCCACGTTACGTTTGTTATGAACGTATGTCAAATACGTTTTGTTTCTACAATTTTCTTCGACGTTACGTTTGTTTTGAACGTATCTTAAATGCGTTTATTTTCTACATATCTTTGCCATTTATTTAAACCTAACCCTAACCATAACCCAATAAGCTGCTGTGTCATCATATATTTCCTTATCTGAGTCAGCTTCTTGAGCCGTATCTGGCCGTGCAACACTCACATTGTCACATACTGTATGCAGAAGTATTATTTTAAGCAACACATTAGGTTGACGAAACACTCAACTCAAATGTAATTAAAGTCAGATCCACTCGTGTCTTAGATGGGGCAGTATCATAAAACTGTTGTACGCTTTCAAACACTCTGTAGTTTATTTATTTTTTAACCATTGTTCTGTATTCTCCTTGCAGGTGCATATGTGGCTTGTATCCTGGGTTATATGTTTAAGTCATGGATGGTTAAAGTTCATATTTGTCTAATATGAATTTACTTTTCATTAATGAAGTATGACGCTGCGCTGTCAGTACACTTGTCCCTGTTTGTGATTGGTCAAATGTAGCTAACCCCGCCCCTTTCACGTGAATGCGCTCTCAGCTGAAGAAAGAAACCCTGGCTTGATTTACCGAGTTGATAACCAGCCACAGGTGGCTGCATAGAAGCGCTAATGTAAAAGACACAAACATTATACATTATATTTTTATTTTACCAGGATGCAGTGACAAAAATATTTGGGAAGGCTTAGCCTTCCCTAGCCTACAGTACCCACCGCCCCTGCATTTGTCAACACACCGTTTACATTTACACAGACACGAGATTTAAAATACAGACACTTAATCATGTTTATGAAGGCTTCAGGAAGTCCTTAGGCCTTCATCACCGACCATAAGTAATCTCTGGATAAATAGTCGAAGGCTTTTTTTTGGTCAAGTCGAATGATAAAAAAAACGTTTTCTTCCTTTGGCTTATTTATGATTTCTCTTAAAATGGATAAGTTGTCCCACATAAGGCGACCTTTTATAGCACATGTTTGCTCCTTATCTATTATTTTATCTAATATAACTGTTAATCTATTCATTATTATTTTTGCCGGTATCTTATAATCAGTATTCATTATAGTTAAATGTCTGTAATTATCTATATCAGTTTCATCGTTTTTTTTATATAGTAGAGTCAAGACACCTTCATAAAATGGATCCTCTTCCAGACATAATTTCAGAGTTGTGTGAAACCTTTTACTTCAATCAGGGGAGACGTGATGTATGAAATACATGTTTATTATCGGGGCACATGATATGCAGAATAGTGATTGACATATTACAACAGTAAATGTAATGGTGTTTGGCGATTAGGCCCCGGGTTTGCCGGATGCTCATTCGGGAGGGAAAGAACCGCTCTGATGAACCCCCCGGGGTCTAGACCTGGTGGTGATCGTAGTTCGGTCTGGTCTGAAGGGAGAAGGCTTTAGCTTGGCCCTGTACTAGGAGACAGGAGGCGAAGGGGTGGAGGAGGGTTGTGCGTTGACACCTGGAATGACAGCTGACAGGGAGAGCAGGTTTAAAGGGTTAGCAGGTGCGATGATTGGCTGGCCGGGGCGTGACACCCCTGATCACTTATTGAGATAACGTGTGGCACCCGATAATGATGTCTTCCTGGTTGAACCTGCGCTAAGCTACATTTCAATCAGGGGAGACGTGATGTATGAAATACATGTTTATTATCGGGGCACATGATATGCAGAATAGTGATTGACATATTACAACAGTAAATGTAATGGTGTTTGGCGATTAGGCCCCGGGTTTGCCGGATGCTCATTCGGGAGGGAAAGAACCGCTCTGATGAACCCCCAAAAGAAGTGAAGTATGGAGTACTGAGCTGTGAGCAGTTCTTACCTGCGGCTGGTTGCGGAGATCTATGGATGAAAATGAGAGATTAACATGGGGACGTGATAGGCGCCGGAATTGCTTCCGGGCTGCGGGGTAAGACGTGACGCAGACCCTCTGGCCGCAACCTGCCTTCGCAGGGTAAACCTAACAGAACGATGTCTGCCGCCAGCACTCGCGTGGCTTGACTAGCGCAGAACGATGTCTGCGCGCAGAACGATGCTGCCCAATCCCCGCAGGGTTAACCTAGCGCAGAACGATGTCTGCGCGCAGAACGATGTCTGCCCAGTCCCCGCAGGGTTAACCTAGCGCAGAACGATGTCTGCGCGCAGAACGATGTCTGCAACCTGCTTCTGCAGGGTTCACCTAGCGCAGAACGATGTCTGCGCGCAGAACGATGTCTGCAACCTGCACCCGCAGGGTTAAACCTAAAGCAGAGCGATGTCTGCAGCCTGCACCCGCAGGGTTAAACTTACCGCGACCCACTGGCCGCAACCTGCACCCGCAGGGTTAAACTTACCGCGACCCGGAGGTCGCAACCTGGCATGCAGGGTTGAACAGAACACAGACCCGGAGGTCGCAACCTGACGTGCAGGGTTAAACAGACGCAGACCCGGAGGTCGCAACCTGACGTGCAGGGTTAAACAGAACACAGACCCGGAGGTCACGACCTGACATGCAGGGTTAACATAACGTGGACCCACGTCCGCAACCTGCACTTGCAGGATTAGCGTACGCAGGCCCGGAGTCATAGCCTGACGTTGACGAGAACAGTTTGACACGTATACATGCTTACGTGTTGATCACCACCAGTTGTAGGTACGATTACCTTTTTTAGTGTTTGAGGGACCTTGGATAGCCAGCACGGCACTGATGACCGGGCGGATGTAGGATGTGAAGGCAGAGGAGGACCAACGTCCGAGTTGTTGCAGAGATGAGGATGAGACGCCTTGATTAGCGGAAAATCTCATGCAGATATTCCCCCAAAACGGAGGATGCGCAGTGCATGTCCTATTTACCACTGAATAGGCTCCGGTGCACGCGCACTGCGGCGGTGTAATGCCGCTGAACCACGTGATGACCGATGCATCACGGCGTTTCTGAAAGTATGGTTTGAAGAAGTAGTTGTAAATCTGTCTTCGTATGATTAAACTACTGTGAGGATTAGTGGATCGAGACTGTGAGCGGATCTGGACGGTGCTGCCGCGGAGATGTTGTTATCGCAGATTCAGCCGTTGGTACGCCGAGGAACGGCGTATTTCTACTGAGCCGGGAGGAGTTCAGTAGCTTCGATGGGATGTAGCTTAGCCCTGCCTGCCTGCAGGAGGGGTTGTGGTTGAAGCCAGAGGTGGGTGAATCTTCGCGTGCGATGAGGACCCGTTCCGCGTGGAGCCGGAAGCGCTGCCTTGGGCGGCCCTGCTGCCGGTGCCGGTGATGCCGTCTCGAGAGACTGAGCGTCAATTGTTTGCGTGAAGTAGGCCATTTCCATTAGCCGGAGGAACTTCCGTGGAGCCCGATGCCTTGTGTTTCCTCCCGCGTCCGGGTTTGCGGGGCTTAATCCGCGCAGCTGCGGAGCTGATGAATGTATGCCTGGAGCTGGGACGGAGCCCAGCTGCTGTTTGTGCGTTGACACCTGGAATGACAGCTGACAGGGAGAGCAGGTTTAAAGGGTTAGCAGGTGCGATGATTGGCTGGCCGGGGCGTGACGCCCCTGATCACTTATTGAGATAACGTGTGGCACCCGATAATGATGTCTTCCTGGTTGAACCTGCGCGAAGCTACATATGTTGTCATCCAATCTATTTAGATTCTAAAACTCGTTAAGCGCATGCTCCGTCCTGCTCAGAAGACAACCAATCCCGTGCGAGCAACAGCACAGTAATATTTGCATCTTGTGAATATATAAATAAACCGCGCTGTGACAAAGAAGTAATTTGAGTCTGTCAAACCTCACTCTCTAATCATGCCTGCTGACGCACCCCCCGTTAAAGCGGCCAAGAAGGGCTCAAAGAAAGCTGTCTCTAATGCCGCATTTCCACTGCAGCGGGTAGCCCCGTTTAAACGTCTTTATGCGGGCAGCCAAGTTTTTCCAGACCTTTCCATATAGCCTAGTACCGGCTAGCGGGTACTTTTTCCCTCTTTTTCCAGCCCCATAAAATTGTGGTTCTATCGGGGCAGGGCCAGGGCTGAACTAGTGACGTCAACACTCTCGACTACTAATTGGTCAGAGAGAATCGTCACAAGATCGCGCAAGATCATCCCTAGTGTCGCGTATATATGTAGAAGCAAGCTTGCAGCATTTTTATCATAGCATTATTGTAAACGGAGAAGCTACAAAAAATGGCAACGTCAAAGAAAAGCACACCGTGGTCGATCGAGGAGGTGACGACGTTCCTCCATCTCATTGGGGATAGTAAAATACAGCGGGAGCTCGACGGAACAACTAGAAATGTGAAAGTGTTCCAGGATGTCGCTGAACAGATGTCCGCACAAGGATTTACAAGGACTTTCCTTCTGTGTAGGGAAAAACTGAAAAAAATGAAGAGTGAATATCGCCAAATAAAGGACAACAATAACACGAGTGGTGCGGGTAGGAAAAACTGGAAGTGGTTTGAGTTGTTGGACCAGATTTACGGCCATAGACCGGCGAACGTTGGGAGGGAGGGAGGCCTGGACACTGCAAATACTATACTGGACGCCGTGCAAGGTACGCTCACTTCTAACAAAGAAGTCTATTTTATCCTTACATTAATGTTCGACAACCCATGCTTTTATGGAGCCCCGAAGAGCTACATAGCTAGCGGAAGCTATTGTTTGCTAACACCATATGTGCCTCCATTGTTTACGTTCAGTTTTTCTTTTCTATACTTGTTGTTGCTATTTAGTATTGTACTGCAGTAGTTTGTGGAATTACTATACTGGACGCCGTGCAAGGTACGCTCACTTCTAACAAAGAAGTCTATTTTATCCTTACATTAATGTTCGACAACCCATGCTTTTATGGAGCCCCGAAGAGCTAGGCCTACATAGCTAGCGGCAGCTATTGTTTGCTAACACCATATGTGCCACCATTGTTTACGTTCAGTTTTTCTTTTCTATACTTGTTGTTGCTATTTAGTATTGTACTGCAGTAGTTTGTGGAATTAACAACTCATTTTGCTGTTCTAGATAATTACATTCAGACTAGTGAGGAGGAACAGTCCCGAACAATGGGGGATGGCAGTGTTCCGTCCTCAACATCAACTCCAACTCCAACTCCAACACCAACAACAACAGAACAAACTCTCCCACAGAGCCCAACGCCAAGTGCCAGCTCGACCCCGCAGCGTGTGGTTCTAGGAAAGAAATAGAATTGTAATGTTCTTATTAATTATAAATAAGACATATTCTTGTATCTTTAGATTTGCTTTTATTAGCCAACAACATCTTATTCTACTAACATCTATGTCCCTACATGTTATACTGCCGCCTAGTGGTAACATATAGCCTATGCATTGTGACTAAACATAAAACACCTATCATTACAGGAATTGTGTTGTTGTTTTTTAACCTTGGATCATCCATAGTCAGTAATTAAAATAAGCTATACCACTGTGTGGAAATGCTCTGTTACAAGTAAAGTCTTAGCTAGTAAGCAGCTAGTACAGTTGTGTGTGACATCCTATCATATACATATATTTATATTCATTATCAACAGGCTGGACATAATGTAATTCACTTTCACAATCATTGTAAACATCTAGGGCCAGAACTTTATTTAGTTCATCCTTACTGTTGTTCTGTTTATACATGTTATTCTTATATCCTTGTGTGACCTGTACCTATCCTGTGTTTTTTCCTTATTGCTAATTATTATCTTATTGTCACCCAGGCAAGAGGAAACGAGGAGAGGATCGGTCCCATGAACACCATGAACAGCACATGGCCCAGCAAGAACGGCACATGACCCAGCAGGCAGAGTACTTGGACTGGGCCAAAGCGTCTGCTGACCGGAGATGGGAGTCGGAAGCGGCCTTGAGAAGGGAGGAGGCGGACTTCAGAAGGGAGGAGACCGTCTTGAGAAGGGAAGAGGCCGCTCAATCAGAGACCTTCAACCTATCCTTCCTGCGCACTCTTGGCGAGGTGCTAGGGGGACTGGGCAGCCGCCGACGTGGCAGCCGACGTGGCAGCCGACGTGGCAGCCGACGTGGCAGCCGACGTGGCACCCGACGTGTCAGCCGGCGTGCCAGCCGACGTGGCCCATCTCCTCCGTCACAACCTTAATAGTTATTATTTGTTATACTCTAGTTAATCTTTAAAATGTTCATTTTATTTTAAATGTTACAATGCCATGTGTATTTATGCTGGCTGCAATACAGTTTTACATTTTTTATTTGTATTGTTTAATGGCATGCCTTTTTGATACAACATTTTTTTTGTATTGTATACTGCCATCAATAAAGTACTTCTTTGACTTATCTCATCTCTTGTTGATAATGAATTGCACCCAACAGAAACATATAATCTTGATTTAGAGAAAATATAAACATACATGAAATTATAAAGCAATAACAAACACCATCAGTTAGGAAAAAAAGATAAAAGTTAGTTCTAAGAGATTTAAAGCAAGAAATTGAGTTATTGTGTTGCTCTGTTGGAGAAGCCTGTGACCACAGATGTTCATCGTCATAACTACACTGTGGCTATGTTGGTATGACAACATAAAAAAACCTTGAACCTTTCTTTCAGACATAAACACTTTGGCTCGATCAAAAATCGTTTATAAATGTGCTATATGAATACAACTTGATTTGATAAACCATCATAACACATACAGAGAAGATGATTGCTTGCGCTGATCCACCCAGAAGAAAGATTGAGGTTATATCCTCCTGGGACCCAGCCCATTGAAAATGTTCACTGTAGTGGACATTTTGTTAACATGCATCTCCTTTTATTCTTTTGAGCTACTCTATCAATCCCTGATGTACTGTACAGAGGACATCCTGGTCTTTCCAGTGATATGTCATTCGTTAAAATTGCATGCTGGGAAGTTCCTCTTTCTTTTCATCCAAAATGGCTGGCATACCAAAAACAAAATGTAGGAGGAGAAGTCAAATATTGTTGAATTGTAATTTTTACCATGAAAATCATATATGTTCTTGTTTACAAGTGAGGAACTATATAATTAGTTCTGAAAGCAATTAAATCATTCAAGTTTTCAAATAACAGCCCTTTTATAAATGTCCATTCTAGTGGACGTCAGGACCGTCTTCATGGACTTTATGACTCAATATTGCAGGAGACGGAACTGAAGCAGACATTTTCTGTACCAGATAGTTAAGGGAGATTCAGATTTTGAGCTTTCAGATGATGAGAGATTCAGATTTATTAATACTGTAACATTTTTAAATAAGTCTAAATTGCAAGATGTTTTTTTAACCCTAAATAGGTAGGAATCACAAAGGAAATTGGAAGACATTATATTAATATATTATTTTATGTTGTGGATACTTTAGCCTCCATCCATGTTTACAATTGTCCACACTATTTTACACTTGCATTTATGAATATAGTTTTGCTGTGTTTTACACCTTAGTATTTATGTTTATAGTTAGCTTTGATAATCGCTTAATGTATTAGAAAGATTTTCTTTTCATGATCTGATATTTCCTCAAATGTTCTTATTATGGGGCAGTACTTACTGGTGCTTGCAATTCAAATATTTACTAAATATTCAATTCAGATAACAACATTTTTGTTTAAAACATTTGACAAACACATGTATATGAAAAAAAAAAAGATTTATTTATGTTCAATAGAATGAATACAATACAATGCATGCATATTTAGGGATTCAGGTAGCGCATCAAACCCTCCCTGATGTCAGTGCCCTCCTCCTCTGCACCTTGAGCCACTGCTACCCCTGGCTCTGCTGCTGCTGGTGCATTCCACCCTTGATCATAGGCCTCTCCATGACTCTCGCAGAGGTTATGCAGAGCACAGCATGTCAGCACCATGGATTTTACAAGTTTAACATCACAGTCATTTCTTTTCATGAGGCAACGCCACCTTCCCTTCAGTCTACCAAATGCATTTTCAACCACTACCCGTGCGCTGCAAATGTTCTTGTTGTACGTCAGCCGTCCAGTGTCTGGGAAGGGTTTTAAGAGCCAGCTTTGCAATGGATAGGCATTGTCTCCCAGGATGTAATATCCAGCATTCACCCCACCAATGTCCCTGGTGCAAGGTGGAAAGTAGTTGCCACGACTGGCCAACTCCCACAATGAGGACAGCCTCAAAACCCGAGCGTCATGCATGCTCCCAGGCATTCCTGTAAACACATTCCAGAAATGTCCCTTTCCATCTACAACTCCTTGAAGGATGATGGAGTGCCAGCCTTTCCGGTTGAAATAGTCACAGTGGTATTCCTGTGGTGCCAAGATGGGTATGTGTGATCCATCAATAGCTCCTACACACTGTGGGAGCCCCCACCGGTTCTCACTGTAGGCAGCCATTTCTGCAAACTTCTCCCGGTCTGGTGAACGAATTAGTACCGGTACTAACAACATCTCTGCAGCAGCACAGAAGTCTTGCACACACTGGCACACAGTGGTGTTGCTCACTCCGAAAAGATGTCCAATGCTTCTGTACTCTGAGCCTGTAGCAAGCTTCCACAGTGCAATGGCCACTCTCTTCTTTAGGGGTATACACACGCGGAACGTAGTGTCCTGTCTCTCCATCGCTGGCCGCAGTTTGTTGCACAGGTAGGTGTATGTTTGCTCAGACATCCTGAAGTTATCCACCCACTGAGTGTGTGTGAAACCTGGAACAATATCATCCCACCACTGGGTTGCTCGGTCGAGCATCCAAACACATGGTGTGCGGCGACGTAACTTCTGAAATACACAAACAAAAGCATACATATTTTAATACATAAAAGTGGTAGCTACAATTAATTAAATACTTGAAACACTTTGTTCGTATTGTGAGCGTGAGCCTAAACACATGGCTAGTTAGCGAACGTTAGCTTACCGAGTAG
>CALSBZ010014536.1:0-10609 GCA_943591055.1 Gobionotothen gibberifrons
AAGGAGGGGTTCGGTCTGAGTGTCGCGCCGCTCCGGTCACCCCGAATTAATAAACAACTCGGGTGCACCGACAGAGCAGTTAACTCGGACACCCTTTTGGCTGACGTTAAGGCAAGAAGCAAAGCTGTTTTCCACGACAATGCTTTCAGAGAGGAGAGCTCCAGAGGCTCAAAACAGCCCCGGAGCCAGAGCCTCGAGGACTAGGGGCAGGTCCCACTGCGGGGCGGAGGCGTGCACTACTGGGCTCTGCCTCCTGACCCCCTATTAAACCAGGGACTGGCTTCGGGGCAGTTTTGAGCCTCTGGAGCTCTCCTCTCTGAAAGCATTGTCGTGGAAAACAGCTTTGCTTCTTGCCTTAACGTCAGCCAAAAGGGTGTCCGAGTTAACTGCTCTGTCGGTGCACCCGAGTTGTTTATTAATTCGGGGTGACCGGAGCGGCGCGACACTCAGACCGAACCCCTCCTTTGTGCCCAAGAGCCTAAGGAGTGCGTTCAGGTCGAGGGCTATTCAGTTAGGGGGTTTTAGTCTTCCCCCCCATGGTGGGGACAGGGAAGCTAAATTGCACCTCCTTTGCCCGGTGCGTGCGCTAGCATGTTATGTGGAGCGCACGGCTGCCCTTAGACGCACCGAACAGTTGTTAGTGTGCTTCGGGGGCGGGGTGATCGGGAAAGCTCTGTCCAAGAAAAGCCTAGCAGGCTGGCTCTGCGAGTGCATTGCACTGGGGAGAGCCTGCCCCACGGGGGTTTGTGCGCACTCCACACGGGCTGTGACTGCGTCGACAGCCTTATTCAGCGGTGTGAGTGTGGGGGATATATGCACAGCGGCGTCTTGGTCAACGCCAGGCCCCTTCATAAGGTTTTATCTCTTGGACATGTCTGGCTCTTTCTCCTCGTCTGTGCTTGCTGGGGCAACACAGGACTGGTAGGGGGGGGGGGGTTGTGGGTCAGTTGGCATCTGACCCCTTCCCCGGACGTAATGCGCCTTCGCTGTTCTCGGGACCTCCGAGGGTCCCGGGATGGGCGAGGGGCGCGCTGGGCCCTTACAGGGCTGGAGGGCTGCTCTCCTCCTGCCGGGAGGCAGGAGGGGGGTAGCCCTCCACATTTTAGTCCACACACACTCTGCACGGGGTCAGTGTTTGAGTGTGGGGCAGGGGCACTGGCACTCTCCCTGCGAGCCTTAGGGACTCAGGGAGATGGGTGCACAGTGAGCCCATACAGGGCTGGGGGTTCTCCCTGTCCGCCTAAGGGCGGGGGGGGGACCCCCATCACTGTTTTTTGGGCACACCTTCTGCGAGGTAAGCGCGGCAGGATGTGCTCTGTCAGCCGCAGCCCAAACTTCTCCACGGTCACGACCGGGTTAAAGGAGAATGTGGGGCAGCAGCTGCTGACCAGAAAGGCCGGTCAGGGACAGTAGGGTGGAATGTTGTTATTGGACGACAGTGCGGACATTTATCGTGGCTCAGCCCACTGTACCCATAGAGTCCAGTAGAGGGCGGAGCCTGTGAGAGATATAACGCCGGGTTACGTATTGTAACCCTTGTTATATTAACACAGGCGGAGCCCTCTACTCGGGGCACTGTCTGTCCTATTCCGCTCGCTGAAGAGAGGTGTAGGATGACAGTCAGGAGGCGAGGCCTCCTTTTATACGGTGTGATGCGCACACATTCAGGTAGGCCCGCCTATGGCCGGCCACGTCTATAAGAGTTTTCAGTGGGAGAATGCTCGCAGGATAAGGTAGTACCCATAGAGTCCAGTAGAGGGCTCCGCCTGTGTTAATATAACAAGGGTTACAATACGTAACCCGGCGTTTCACAGCAATGAAATGGAAATGTATCAGCCTCAGATGTATTCATTGCTAAATAAATCAGGGCACTTGCACATTGTATAATTTTGTGTTCTTTGTTCCGTTTTAGAAAGGAAGTGTGAATATTTTGCTTAGCGTTGACAGCTTTTTCAACCATCGACAGTGTTTTTGTAATTACACTTACTGGCAGATAGGTAGACACAGGCCTGCACTGCAGGTTAAATAATGTAATTAAGCTGGTACTGAGAGTTATGACAAAGCACTGTTCCTAAATATAATTCATTGTTTACCTTTTTCGTTGTCTACTAAACCGGAAAAACAACATAATTGTGTTAGAACCGGAAGCTAAACAAATGGGCGGGGCAGCATAAGGTAAGACGTTGTATAAATAGAATGGCAGTATCATCGAAGAAGAAGAAGAAGTTTCTTAGTTGTAGAAACAGTAGAATCATCGATACATTTCCACGAGAAACTTCATCTTGCGTTGCAAAAGGACAATAAATGACTGCACAAGACTTCTCCAAACAGATGATGGTCATGCGTAGTTCCCCACTGCCAACACCTGCGTTTTTGTTTTGAGGCTGCCTGTTTTTCGGCAGTAGGACACATTTCAGGAGGCCATGGAAAACGGCATTAGCTTAAAACGATAAGTACCAGTTATAGCTACTTGATTTTAGATAAAAAATTCAAAAGACAAAATCAACTAAATGTATTGAAAGACCAATCTTTATTTTAAGGTGCCTTTTCACCTTCAGATGTGAGATTAGTTATGCAGTAATAGTATTGACAATCAAAAAAATACTGAGCAACTCAACAGTTAACTTTATATTTCTCATTGTCTAAAAAGCATTTATTACACTCATTTTTCCCCCTCTCATATTCACAGTGTGTACCAATTGAGACTGTATTTCCCGTCAGGTGTCATGTCTCTAACCGGAGTACTGTTTTGGATGAAGCGGCTCCAGCACAAACATTTCAACACATTGTAGTGATCACTAATTTACTCTATGTACATAATTCACTCATGGAACTACGGGTTGGGGGTATTGTTTCCGCACGGACATATGTGTTGCTAACTATATATATTGTGTGCCCTCCTGGTGTCCTTTTCTGCTGCTCATTAAAGCCAGCTTTGCACCTTCGATGCACCGCCTCTGACTCCTATCTCTCGGCACTACATTGGTGACCCTGACATAAGTCTCGCGAAGTATCCGAGACTGTACCAAACACGGCAAAAGACGCAGTTTTTCTCGAAATGCCGGAGATTTTTGGAGACGCCCGTGGCTGCCTTGTGACATTTGGTTCCAGGATAAGTCATTTGACTCGAGTGTTTCGTCAACTTAATGTGTTGCTTAAAATAATACTTCTGCATACAGTATGTAACACTGTGAGTGTTGCACGGCCAGATACGGCTCAGCTGACTCAGATAAGGAGATATATGATACATTATGATGTGATATGCCGCGGACTGTACTGTTACTTTCAAATCAAATCAAATCAAGTTTTATTTATATAGCACATTTATAAACGATTTTTGGTCGAGCCAAAGTGCTGTACATATAATAAAAATAGCCTACAGTAGAGACACTTTATAGCAAATACAACAGCACAGATTGTTCAGAATATCAGTATGAGAAAAACGACACCCTCTATCCTTAGACCCTCACATCGTACAAGGAAAAACTCCCGGAGAAAACCCACAGTTTAAAGGGGAAAAATGGGAGAAACCTCAGGGAGAGCAATAGAGGAGGGATCCCTCTCTCAGGACGGACAGACGTGCAATAGATGCCGTGTGTAAATCGAATAGATAATACATTTTACAGCATATAGACCGTAACTTTGATCTGGTTACTTATGTTGTGGCAGATATTTAAGTAAGCTTTCTTAACGCTAATGTTATAATAGTCAGATTGCTCTGAAGATGGGAGGTGATATTCTATTAATGTTCACGTTCACACAGTCGGTGATTTTTGCAGGCCGTCTTTCCTGCAGCGGCAGTTTTTCTGTATTTCCTTTCTCCTGTAATGTGACTTGATCGCTTTAAACTCCGCACACGGAGCTCTGATTGGTCAGCAGGCAGTGCTTTCACTGAGTTGATCTCTTAGCCTGCAACCTAACCTGGTCCCGACCAGGGGGGTATACTACGAAGCAGGATTTTCGTTTAGCAAGATAACTTCTGGGATTTCAGGTACTATGAAGCTGGTTCACTTTTTAGCGAGCTAGATCTCCATGGTGACTTATCCTGGAACCTAGTCTGTGCTCCGAAGCAGGATATGTTACAGGATAAGGGATCAACTGTGCGGAGTTCTTCTTCTTCTTTGCTTTAATGGCGAATCGCTTCCACTTGGAGCATATATCGCCACCTACTGTTGATTTATTTAATGTATAAACTGCCCGTATTGTTCACATAGAACAGTGCAAGCCTGCACATTGATTTTATTTTGTATTGAATGTAACCGTTTCAATAAGGATACATCTATTACAGTTTGAGAAAGAAACCATGGTGGAACAACTGATAACAATAGTGTGCAGAGTTTAAAGCGATCAAGTCATATTACAGGATAAACGAAATACAGTTTAAACTGCCGTTGCAGTTCAAATCACCGACTGTGTGAACGTGAAAATGAATAGAATATCACCTCCCATCTTCAGAGCAATCTGACTATTATAACATTAGCGTTAAGAAAGCTTACTTAAATATCTGCCACAACATAAGTAACCGAATCAAAGTAACAGTACAGTCCGCGGCATATCACATCATAATGTATCATATATGTCCTTATCTGAGTCAGCTGAGCCGTATCTGGCCGCGCAACACTCACAGTGTCACATACTGTATGCAGAAGTATTATTTTAAGCAACACATTAAGTTGACGAAACACTCGAGTCACCATGGAGATCTAGCCTGCTAAAAAGAGAACCAGCTTCGTGGGACCGGAAAGCCGGAGTTTTCCCTGAATTTAGCCGGCTAAGCGAAAATCCTGCTTCGTAGTATACCCCCCTGGTGTTGTCTGTCTAGTATATATAGTTCTCGTCTTCCCCTGTCTCGTTGCCAGATTGTCTTGTGTGTTCCAAGCATTCCAGTGTTACGATCTTTTGTCATTGTCCCTACGAGTTATCGTCCAGAGAGTTAGATTAAGTAAGTAGTTTTTTGATAGTATAGGTTAGACAGTTTATTGAGTGTTTGTTTTGTTACTTTATGTATTCAGTGTGTTGTTACCTGATTACATTAAATCACTTTATTTTGATACTTTGTTTGTCTCTGCATCGTGCATTTAATTCCACGCCTTTGTACAGCCTTAACAGTACAATCTGGCCTAAACATGGAATTAGCAGATACAGAACCAGTTAAAGCAGCGATACGACTTCAGGGCGAACGTCTACACCATCATGAGGAGAAGTTCTCTGTCATACACCAGGCAGTGAGGGACCTGGCGGAGCAGCAACATGGACTCCAAGCCTCTGTCAACACCCAAATCAGTGACATGGCGGAGGCGGTGCATCGTGTACTGGCACGCCTGGACGCCGGTGCCACTGCTCCGGGATTACCTGATGCTGCGGCTCACCCTCAACCGCTGGCAGCCCCTCCTACAGCCACTCAGGGTCTTGTCAAAGAAGCTCGCTCCAAGGTTTGTGGGTCCATTTCCTGTCACTAAAGTAATCAATCCTGTATCTGTCCGTCTCCGTCTGCTCAGGTCACTACGTGATCATCCAACGTTCCACGTCAGCCGAATCAAGCCGGTTCTGGACAGTCCCCTGGTTCCACCCTCCAAATCCCCCCCCCCCGTGTTGTTGATCGTGGTCCGGTGTACTCTGTCAAACGTCTCCTGTCAGTGAGAAAACGAGGCCGAGGTCGTCAATTTCTGGTTGATTGGGAGGGCTACGGTCCTGAAGAACGGTCCTGGGTCCCGTCCAGTTTTATCGTGGGCAAAGACTTAATCGAGGACTACTACAGGTGTCATCCGGAGGTCCCAGGGCCGTCAGGTGTCGTCCCTAGAGGGGAGGGTACTGTTGTGCGTAGACGGCTCTGCTAAAGATTCTTCCCTAGTTTAGGTTTTATGTTCTGTGTTTAGATAGGTTCCTGTTTTATTTTGATAGTCTTGTCTACTGTCTAATGTGTCTAAAGTACGTTTCCTGCCTTGTCTGTTTTCCCGCTGTTGTGATTGTCTAAATTGTCTTCACCTGGTGTTGTCTGTCTAGTATATATAGCAGGGTTGCCAACTCTCACGCATCTGGCGTGTGACACACGCTTTGACTCTCAATCTCACGCTCTCACGCTGCCCAAACTATTCTCACGCCAAAACAAGAATACCGAAGACTAGAAACGGTTTTGAAAACTTTTGTCACGTAGTGATCGTCTTTTCAATAGAACATCTTTGATAATGTCTTCTGGCCAATCAGAATCAAGATAACGGCGTGGTGTTGTTGCAGGAAGTCCCGACGGAGAATACTTTTGCTGTAGTACATCTCCATATACATCGATACAACATTACGTGTTGATAGAAATCAACACATAATGAAATAAGACCCCACGGTTTGATGATTGATAGGTGTGTGGGCTGTCTTTCATTTTGACACACAGAACAATGGGGGCTATCCACCCTTATCCACAATGTAAAGTAATTCACACAGCCTCTTCCCTCTTCTCTCTGTGAGGAGCAGCAGGTTCAGCTTTCAGAACAAAGTAACAAAAAACTAAAATGGCATTAATTTTTTTAAATATGTCGTGTAGTAATAGATGTATTTATTTTTCTTCTCAAGAGAGTACCAGAATGTGTATTTTATGTTAGTATTTCAAAAAATCTCCTGGGGGAGATTCCCCCCAGACCCCCCTGCAGGGGTTGGGTTTTCAGCATGTCAACTCTTTCACCTGTGGGGAAATTGCAGGATTGGCTCCAGGTCGCCCTTTTTATTTACTACAAGACAAATGTGCCTTTTTATCTCATACAGTTCAATTTGGATTGAGACAGGGAAATAATCTAAACCTCACGCGTGGCGTTTCACTGTCAAGGGGAGCGTGTATGTAATTACATTGCAAATACTGACTTGAGCCCCACCACTGTATGGGTTAGCCCTACCATAGATTACCCAACAAAAATACTCTGGAGCCGCCACTGCCGACCCGTATTGCGCATGCGCAGATCTAAGATCCAGTAGAAATGATACAAAAGTAAAAGTCTGCTGCTTATTGTTCTACTAGGCCAAAATAGAGTCAAAGAGTATATGACAGTGAGAGTGTGTTAATTAATATATTTGGCAGTTTGGAGTAAGTCTGTAGATTTGTTTGTGTGTGTGTGTTTCATGTAGGCCTCTCACGATAAGTAATTTGGTTGGATACATTTTCCCGGAAATTATTACGACAAACGATAATATTGTCGGCACCGTTATATGACCATTTTAGACCACTGACATAATGATAATATATAATAATAAGTACATCCTTTCAAACTGCTAGTCACATCCTCATGTAAATGGCAATTTATCGAGTTCATTTTTATTTATCGTACGATAAGTCAATGAATTGCTTATCGCGACAGGCACACAATAAAACAGTGGAAACAAACATGTGTTTGACTTTCATTAGTGAATGAAACTGTGTGCCCTTTATAGTCTGTGTCCAATATTGTGTATTTGTATATATTGTATATATATCCTATATATATGCTAAGGTCCCGCTACTGACACGATAGCAGTCATTTCGCGCGCATATGTGTCATTAAACCCATGATATCAAAATCTCACTCCAGCCAGGTACCCAAAGTTGGCAACCCTGATATAGTTCTCGTCTTCCCCTGTCTCGTTGCCAGATTGTCTTGTGTGTTCCAAGCATTCCAGTGTTACGATCTTTTGTCATTGTCCCTACGAGTTATCGTCCAGAGAGTTAGATTAAGTAAGTAGTTTTTTGATAGTATAGGTTAGACAGTTTATTGAGTGTTTGTTTTGTTACTTTATGTATTCAGTGTGTTGTTACCTGATTACATTAAATCACTTTATTTTGATACTTTGTTTGTCTCTGCATCGTGCATTTAATTCCACGCCTTTGTACAGCCTTAACAAGCACGTTTTTGAAATGTATTATTTTTATTATTAGATATTAATAGGAGACACAGACAGACAAACTAATAAGGCTTTATTTAAACATTAAAGAATACTTTAGGTTAAGGTCTTATTTTGAATAAGAAAAAGCTTTGACAAAGTACTAATATATTGCTTTCCTGCAATGTTAACTACTGTATGTTTAAGCACTTATTTTAAAGGAGGGGTAGGTAAGTTTGAGAAACCGGCTCGAGATACACTTTTTGTTATATTCCATGGAATGCTCTTAACATCCTGATAGCAATGCATATTCTAAGTGCTTTGAAAAAAAATCTGTGGAAGCCGTAAACTACGACCAATTATTTTAGCCGGGCCGGCTAAAATAACTGGTTCAGCCTTCAATCTCGTGCACACACACACACACACACTCGTGCAGTCATTGAGCGTGCCGTCATTGGGCGTGTTTCCCGTCTCCGGGCAGCTGTTGCTCAATCGCCAGCAGCAGCCGCTGCAGGACACTTTCACCATGGCAGAGTTTGCTTCAACATCGTCTCCGGTCACAAAAGAAAAACTGTAATGGAGCAAATTATGAAGAAAAAGAAAGTGGAAACTAGGAGAAGTCAAACCAGAGTCAATATCGGAGTTGCTTTTCAACAATGGCGACTACTTTTTTAGATTTGCCTGATATGTAACGTTAACGCAGCCTGTGCTCGCCAGCTAGCCAGACATAACATTTTAAATACATTTTCACAAAACAAACATGCTAGCTTCAAACATATAAGCACTGACAATAACTTTGTTATACATTTGTTTTACATTCATTATCATGATCTTAGGTGTTGTTTTCTTACATCTGATTGAGCCATGATGTTTTCAAGTCTTCACTGAGGTCATGTGCGCGTTCATGTGTGTTGGAGGAGGTGCTCTGTAGGAAGTCTGAAGGAAGGGGCGGATTCTTTTCGGTTGTGTACTTTGGAATTTTTGTGCACTCGAGCCGGTTTCTCAAACTTACCTACCCCTCCTTTAACTGATATTATACATATGTATTATATTCTTATAAGATGTATGTAGATAGTATAAGAAATGTGCAGAATAGGACAGTTTAATGGTGGAGGTATAAACCCATATTGATATATGTCTTGTAATGCACTGTTGAAGAACCTGCGACCCAAGTTTTTCATCTCCGACCTTGTCAGGTATTGAACAATAAATAAATAAAGAACACAGAATTATTAAATATAAAACACAGAATTTGTGTGATTATACTAAATGATTTACAAATAAACACCACTGCATATTTACAACTGTTACACATGCTGATGTAACACAAATGTTTCCAACTTGGGATCAATAAAGTATATCTTATCTTAAGATGATCGATGGCTACTGCCATATTTGCAAAATGTGCCTCTGAACCTTGACAAGTGCATGTTTCAGGCTTATCAATGAACAACAGGAGGGGTCACAGACATAAGACCAGCTGTTAAATAAAGCCAGCATGTGTAGTTCTGGGGACGGGGTGGGGGAGCGGGGGACGGGGTGGACCCGTTCAAATCCAGTTTTGGACAGTCTGCCGTGGTTCCATCCCATTTCAAAGTGTTGTTCAACGCTCGGCGTAACCCTCGGAGCACACTCAAACATCCAATCACAGAGCTTGAGGACTATCACAGGGTTTGTCAAGCGAAGCGGAGAGAATAATTACTTCCGGGTGTAAAATTCTCTAAAGCAACTACTATGAGCTGCTCCGACCCTCGGTCCTGACGGACTCCAACTTGTGTTTATTAATCAAACGAATAAATAAACACAAGGATAATTATGTGTTATTGTTGAGTAAATAACAGTGTGTGGTTTAGAAAAGAATACAAAATTAGAAGGAAAAAACGATGAAACAATACAGATTTCAGTTTTCTGAGCCCCTACTCTCCCCCTAACTGACGGCAACAAAAGTCCTACATTATTTAATTAAAATAAAGAAGTAAAAACAATAAGTGTGGCTTCATATTGACTAAAATACGCTAATTTGCATGCAGTTACCAAGGCATTGCAGGTGAAAAGGATAAAACAAAAAAACACATCACCTGACAACTTCCCCAGATAGTTACTTACGTCGAGTATTTTCCCCTGAAATGTTATGTTTAAATGCATATTAGCTTTAAATCTATAGATTAATTCAGACAAGGTAGTAAAACGAACACCATTTATATATGTGTTCTTTGGAAGTTTTATTTCCATTGGAGTGAAATAAAACAAATGGAAGCAAAATAGACCAAAATAACAAGTACATGAAAAAACGATCTTTTTGCCTGTAATGTCCTTAAACAGTAATTTTGATTGTTGGCTGTGTGGTGCCGAGAGATGGGAGTCGGAGGCGGGGTATCAAAGCTACAAGCTAGACTTTTATTTAGCATCTGGAAACACACATGTAAACAACTTCTCAGACGGGAAGCTAAGATCGGCGGAAACAAGAAGACCGGCTCACTAAAATGTCCGTGCAGAACAATATCCCAACCCATAGATCTGTGGGTGAATAATGTCAATCACCACACAAGCCCCCCCAGTGTTCACCCATAGTCAAAATCCTCGTGCCTGGGAGGAAGTACCACCCGACCCCGGCGCGTACGGACTACAGGGGCCGAGGAGGGCGGGGCCCGCAGGCGAGAGCAGGGGCGCCAACGAGGGTGAGGGCATCCCCACAGGGGGCGGGGGGCGAGCCATGGGAGGGCGGCCCCGACGTGGGGGCAGAGACAACTCTAACGGCCTGGAAACGTCC
>CALSBZ010014557.1:0-12460 GCA_943591055.1 Gobionotothen gibberifrons
GGCGAGGAGTATGCTTTCCGAGTCAACGACGTGGACAACAAGGTCCAGCCAGGGCACAGCATCACCGAGAGAGGACTGATGGTGGACACAGGGGTGACTTCACATATCGTCACGGATGTAACAAAGTTCAAGAGGTTTGATGATGACTTCCAGGCTGAATCCCACTGTGTGGAATTAGCTGATGGTACCAGGTGCAATGGTGTAGCAGAAGGAAGAGGGGACGCTGTTGTTATTATGGTGGACAGCATGGGGAAAAAACACAAAACAACTCTGAATAAGGCGTTGTACATCCCATCTTACCCCCAAGAAATGTTTTCTGTGAAAGCAGCTACTACCAAAGGAGCAACGGTAACCTTCAAGCAGGGCAAAGACGTCCTGCAACACAAAGACGGTACACATTTTCACATTTATGAATTGAACAGACTTTATTTCTTGAACACAGTAAATGATGAATGTGATGACCAATGCAACAGGTGTTATGATTTACACACATGGCATGAGATCCTAGGACACTGTAATTATGATGATATTCAGAAGTTACAGAATATTGTTAATGGCATGTCAATTAAGGGTAAGGTAAAGAAACCTCCACATTGTGATGTATGCACTAAAGGGAAGTTTACCCAAACCAGGGACAGGGAGCCTGATGTAAGAGCCAAAGCAGCTCTAGAGTTGGTGCACACAGATATAGCAGGACCAGTAGATCCGCAATCCAGAGAAGGATTTAAGTATGCTTTATCATTCACAGATAATTACTCCAGTGCAGTGTTTGTCTATTTCCTTAAAAACAAAAGTGACACAGTGCAAGCAACAGAGAGATTTCTGGCCGATACTGCCCCATACGGGAAAGTAAAATGTATCAGGTCAGACAATGGCACAGAGTTCACATTACCAAGCATTACTATGCAGTAGGGGTGTAACGGTATCCGTACCCGTCCCGTACCGTCACGGTTCGGACGTCACGGTTCGGCACATGCAGTCACACGGCGAATACGCCTTTTTTTACGAGTGGGAAACAAGTCTGTCACTCAGGGCAGTATCCACTTCACTATATATAATCCAGGGGGCGGTATTGCGCCGAAAAGCTAGCCGCCCGTAAATAAGAAGAAAACACAACAAAACGAACACAATACATGAAGAAGAAAAGTTAGCTATGGCGAGTTCAGATAACACACAGGAGCTAGAACCCACCTGCTTCTTTTAAATCAGCTGTGTGGGAACATTTCGGGTTCCCTGTGGACTACAATAACGATGGGGAGCGAGTTGTGGATCGGACGAGGGTGCGGTGTGTCGCCGTTGTTCGACAGCGGTGCGGTATGCTAGTGGTAACACGTCAAACATGCTCAATCACCTCCGAGTCAGTCTCAGTCCCCAGCGAGAGGGTTTTCTCGACGGCAGGTGACATAGTTACCGCCAACAGATCTGCCCTCACTACTGACAACGTAGACAAACTCATCTTTTTGAAGAACAACTTGAAAATAGAGTAAAGCTTGAGTACCTTTAGTTAGGCATAATGGCCTCACACACTCACAAGTTAATTACACATGTTAGACATTGCTCCTAAAGGTACAGATTTTATTTTGTTTTATATTTATAATTGTATTTATTTAATATTTTGACATCAGGAGATGTTATACAGTTCTGTATTGCCTTTTATTGATTGTGATTGAAACACTTTCTTATTATTTATTTTAATAATTGTACCTTTTTGTTTGACATCAGCCATTATAAATAATATGGCCATCTGAGTGTGTGTTACTGTTTGTAGTTTGTTTTTAACTGTGTAGTACAGTTAATGATTCCAAATGTTAGAGTTCCTTATTTTCATACCAAAACTTGCACTACTGTTAAAAAATAAATAACAGCAAAAAAAAATTATGCATTTGGGACTTTTTTTAGCTTTTCCTTGTTGAACCGAAACCGTACCGAACCGTGACCCCCAAACCGAGGTATGAACCGAACCGTGACTTCTGTGAACCGTTACACCCCTACTATGCAGCAATAAGATTAGACATGAAAAGTCAGCACCGTATTCCCCACATCAAAATGGCACTGCTGAGAGGAATTGGCGCACACTTTTTGACATGGCCAGGTGCATGCTTATAGAAAATGAAATGCCAAAAAGTATGTGGACCTATGCAGTACAGACAGCAGCTGTAGTAAGGAATAGATGCTTTAACAACCGCACAAAACAGACACCTTGCTTTATGCTGACAGGTAGGCGGCCTAACCTGTCCAGAATGCACAAGTTTGGGTCAGTGTGCTATGCCTATAAGCAAGACAAAAAGAAACTGGACTCAAGGTGTGAGGAGGGAATTTTTGTTGGATATGACAAAAATAGTCCAGCCTACATGGTCTATTTCCCTCACAGTGGAAAAGTGCAAAAATCTAGACTTGTGAAGGTTGTGACAAAGAACAATTCAGAAAGAGAAACACAAACAGAAACCGTCTCTGATGATGACTTTGAGGCACAGAACAAATCTGGCAAAATCAAGCGGGATACTAACGTTAGTCCAGTATCTATACCTGTGGTAACAGAGACAGAGTGAGCTTAGGCGTTATCCTTCAAGAGTGAGGAAGAAGCCAGCTTACTTATGTGGCAGTGTTTGTGGTAAGGAAAGTGAGGATCAGCTACTGACAAATATTGACTATTGTTACAGATTAATATGCAATATCCCTTTAACATTTAGGGAAGCTGTAACTTCATCTGAGTCAAAACAATGGGTTAGTGCAATGGATGAGGAAATGCAATCACTAAAAGAGAATGACACATTTATCCTGACCAACTTACCTCAGGGTGAGAAAGCAGTGGGGGGTAAATGGGTGTATGATATCAAAACCAATGTTGATGAGTCCGAAAGATACAATCAAGATATGTAGCCAAGGGATACAGTCAGAAGAGGGGTGAAAACTATGATGAGACATTTTCACCTACCGCTAACCTCACCAGTATCAGGGTGTTAATGCAAAAAGCAGCACAGGAACATCTGATTTTTACATCAAATGGATGTTAAAGAGCAACTTCCAGGTTAAAGACACCTGTGAATAAATGTGTAGGAAAATGATGAATACATTAGATTTTAAAAAATATATACAGAAATATACACTACAGTGACATCTGGCGTCGTTTTTGTAAGAAATGTTCGCTTCCGCATAAAAAAGCCTCGGCACGTGACCGCAGAGCTCAAAATTGCTCCTTTCCCTCTGAATTCCTGCCCTTATGTCTCGTAAAACATATCAAATCCAGCATTCACTTTTTTAATTGTAATTTTCAAGCAAGTTTAAGCATAAATGTAGAAAAAAAAATAAACCTGCAAGATGCTCTTTAAAACTGCTTACTTGCATGCACCAATAGACTGTGAGATATACATGGAACAGCCAGAAGGTTTTGCGGTCAAATCCAGTAAAGGTGAAAAGTTGGTGTGCAAGCTAGAAAAGTCACTGTATGGGCTTAAACAGAAATTGGAACAAAATGCTGCATGAGTGAAAATGAGTTCCTACAGAACCCGACTGACCATTGTGTTTACACAAAAGAAACTGAAAACTGGAAAGTGATAATGATAATATGGGTTGATGACATAATCATTGCAGCTAGTGATAACAATGCATTGAAAGTTGCTAAAGAGATGCTCACAGCTAAATTCAGGATGAAAGACTTGGGGAAACTAAAACATTTCCTGGGCATTGATTTTGATCAAACTGATTCATGTGTAAAAATGTCACAGAAGAAATATGTGAACAAAATACTTGAAAGGTGCATGCAGGATTGTAAACCGAGAGCGACACCTTGTGAGCAAAAACTGAACTACTTAGATGATGCTGTACCGATGAAGGATGTTAGAATGTACAGGGAAGCAGTAGGTAGCCTGATCTACCTAGCTGTGTGCACAAGGCCTGATTTGAGTTTTGTTGTCAGTAAACTGTCCCAGTATTTTTCTGAGCCGACAGAAGAGCAATGGACTACTGTAAAACATGTACTGAGATATTTGAAAGGTACAATGGACAGGGAACTGTGTTACCGGAAATGTAAGAGTGAAAAACTGGCGGCAACGAGCCGTTTAGTGGAGAAAGTGAATACTGCTGAATACACATACTTTACAGAGATGCTGTATGCGAAACCAATGTGAGTTTGGAAAATTGCACAGTATTTCTCTATTTTAGTATACCTCAACAATGGAATTATGATCAGTGGAAATGGCCATGACATGTTACCCTTAACTATACATCTTAACTAAAAATGTATGTCTACATACCGGTACATCAGACGCAGTGTCCGATAACATGTAAAATGGCAATAACATGCGGCTCCAATAACATTATCTGAAAAGCAACAAAATGAGCTTCTTCCCCAAAAATCTGAAAATATATTCCAAATAGAACATACAAAGCTTATATAATATTCATTCAGGCAAGTTTCATTACCATTTTCCACATAGCAGGGACAAACACAGAACATACCGCCAAACTTTGTAAGTGACAAAATGCGTTATTTGATCAATAATGGGGTAGCATGTAACTCCACTAAGCTACTCAGTTGGAAAGTCTATCATGGCTTAATGTACTTATATGGACCCTATGAACAAAATGGTACCACAAATGTTTTGCCACCTCGGGTGGTACCGATATTTGGTCTGGCCCATGGACTAAAAGACGTCATGAGATGATGACCTTTCGACATCTGGAACATGTCCAAGTTTAGGAGAACTGACTATGTGTGTGTGTTAAACATGTTTAGGGAACATGTTCGTGTGTCATTTAGAAACCTATATCTGCCCTGTGCTTCTTGTATTC
Organism: Gobionotothen gibberifrons; assembly: GCA_943591055.1. Classification (NCBI taxonomy): domain Eukaryota; kingdom Metazoa; phylum Chordata; class Actinopteri; order Perciformes; family Nototheniidae; genus Gobionotothen; species Gobionotothen gibberifrons. Next base: position 4,792 of record CALSBZ010014557.1, read on the forward strand.
GTGGGAGCATTGCTGTATGATTGCTTGAGAGCAGGTCATGTTTCCCCATTGTTGTTTGGTGGTGCACAGCTAGATATGACACCGAAGATTTTTCAGGGTGGGCCAATGAGTAAACTGGGTGGGCCTGGGCCCACCCTGGCCCTATGGTGGCTACGCCACTGCTTCACACACTGTCAGCAACTGTTCAGTATCATTCCCAAGGACACGTCAACATGTTGACTGCAGGTGGGTTCTCTTTTAATCAACCTACGGTTATTAACTGGAAGAGAACAGTTTGTTTTGGCAATAATTAACTAAAGGATCATGTGCGATGTGGATCATATGAATAACAGTTTGAACTGGTGAAGTGAAACTCCTCCTCCATCAGAGTTTCCCTCATCCGTTGAAGCTTAACTTTATAAGGAGGTCGCACTTCTGTCATCACCTCCGTCTGTTTTCTGTTTCCCAGAAGATGTTTCACACCTGGAGATTTCCTCTTTTCTCTCCATTTGGATTTTACTGAAAACTAAAAAAGGTAATTTATTACAATCAACTACACAGTGTTAGAAAGCGTTACTTTAATGTGGTGGGATCAACTGGGAATATGTGTTTCCTCTGAATATGCATTTAAAACAAATACATTTCGATCTAGCAAAGTGAAAATAAACACAGTCGTATTCGAATTAAATGAAAATGCTTTGTTTTCATGTTGATGTGTGGAACCAAACTAACCCTAAGCCAGCGTAGGCTCAGGGTTCATGGAGTGGATAAAAGTATCATGTTAATGTTCTACAGGGCAGCAATTGAGTCTATTATTCGTCATGGCATCAGAACATGGTTTGGTAACTTGTCAGTTAAATCTAAATCACAACTCCAGAGCTTGATAAAAAGGGCTGGACAAATAATTGGCATGCTTCCACCATCCTCTCTTCAGGAGATATTTGAGGAGATGGTGAGAAAGCAAGGCCGTAAAATCACATGCGACCCCAAACACATCCTGTATAGAGAGTTTGAGTTGCTGCCTGAGGGCAGAAGGTATAGATTACCAAACTATAAATTGAACAGGTATAAGTTTTCCTTTGTTCCACTGTCAATCAAGATGCTGAACAGTCAGAAACAATTGTGATTATGCTGTGTTAGGAGTTGTTGGGAGGTGAAATGCTTACAGTGTAGTATGTGTAATCGAGAAGGTTAAATAGGGAAAGTGCATTATGTGTAAATAGGTATGGACACAATAGGGATATGTGCAATTTGACGGAGACTATGATAGGGAAATAGGGAAGTGCAATATTGATCTGTGTATGGGTACAGTAGGGAAGGTGCAATGTTTGATTTGTGTATAGATACAATAGGGAAAGTGCAATGTTTGATTATGTATGTAGCTCCCTCCAGTTAATGACACGAGGCTGAGGTCTTGATTAAATACGGGGTTTATTCGTATGGGACCTATTCCAACCCGTGAGAACTGGGTTGCAAGACAGAAAAATATAAAAGGTAAACAATAAATAGCACAGCAAGTAGCACAAGCTAACAATAGCATGTAGCACAAGCTAGCACATAGCATACATACATACACACACACAAACCTGCAGCTCAACCGCACACAATTACACAAACAACCAGCACGAAACGTACCTCGTAGGCTGCTAGTCACCTAGAGGGGCTGATAACTTTATCTTCGCATTTTCCTTGATTTCCTTAGTATTTCTTCAACGTCCTGCGTTGCTCTGACGTTGCAACTACCAAGTACGTCGATTAAACAGGTTTAACACAAAAACAGCAGATTGGTTCCGCCTCTAATAATATTGCACATAAAAAAGGTAGGAACCAAAAACACAACGTGGAAACAAATGAACGCATAAAGTGAAGACAGTTACAATGTATGTGCAATAGGGATATGTGCAATAGGGATATGTGCAATAGGGAAAGTGCTGTACCTGTATGTTTCTTGTTTGTTTCTTTGCCATGTGATATGTGATCTCTGTTCTGTACCTATGACTGATTGACCTGAATGTTTTCAAGGTCCAGCAATGTTTATTATCTCGATGCCCAAAACAAATGTCTCCTAAGGGAGACAATAAAGCTCTTTCTATCTATCTATCTAAACTCACCTCTTCCTTACGACAAGCAGCTTTGAGATTACTTCATGTGAGTGACAGAAAACACATTACTGCAGCTTAGACCTTTCTCTACTTCCCTATAAATGTTGTAACCTTTGACCTGATGTCTGTCTGTCTGTCTGTCTGTCTGTCTGTCTGTCTGTCTGCCTGTCTGTGTGTGTGTGTGTGTGTGTGTGTGTGTGTGTGTGTGTGTGTGTGTGTGTGTCTGTCTGTCTGTCTGTCTGTCTGTCTGTCTGTCTGTCTGTCTGTCTGTCTGTCTGTGTGTCAGTCTGTGTGTATGCCCTCACAGGAAGAAAATGATCTTCATCATCTTGCTGCTCCTCTTCCTCACCTCCCGTGTCTCTGGTTAGTTTACTATTGTTTTTTGCCACCAAGACAAACATATTAACTTTATATATATAATGCATCACTTTTATTTATACAGCATCAAATTAAAGCTTTGTTGTACGGAAGATTATTAGGGCAAAGCATAATGGAAAACTGTAGAACTTTCAGTTGATGCTGTAACACAAGTATTTGGATTTTTTCACAAAGGATCAACACTTATAATTATTTTGGAGAAACGGGCTCAAGTGCGCTAGACTTATGGCGCGCTTCCACTGCAGCGCGAGGCTCGCTTTAAGCGTGCTGAGCCGTGCGGGCCCGTTTTTGGTTGCGCTTCCACTTGGCCTAGTTCCAGCCCGGGGCTACTTTTTCACCTTTTTTCTGGCCCGACTAAATCGTGGTTCTATCGAGGCCAACAAGCGGGCGGAATATGCTAAACTAGTGACGACTGCTGAATGGTCAGAGAGAATTGTTGGCAAGGGGGGCTACAACTACAACAAGTTGAACATATTTGGCCGTGATTTAATTGTAATACACGTTTTTAAATGATGCCGAAGTAACAACATACTGATACCGGTTAGTAAAAACCATGAATTAATGCTTTGACAAGTCTGCAGACAGACGGCAGGCGAAGAACCTTTTAAAATGCGTGATGCATCTTCTTATTACAGACACATGCATTTCCAAACATTCGGTCTACCTACGCTGTAAAATGTATTATCGATTTACACACGGCATCTATTGCACGTCTGTCCGTCCTGGGAGAGGGATCCCTCCTCTGTTGCTCTCCCTGAGGTTGAAAATGCACTGAACTCCCAGAGTCTCAGGATCCACAGTTTGCAGGACGAGTCCAGTGGGACAAAGACGTCCTCACAGAAGGACGCCTCACACTTCATGTCTCCAGACTCAGGACCAATGACTCTGGGTTTTATGTGTGTGACATACTCGTCATACCTGATGGGACTAACTCTAGGAGATGCTGGCTCAACGTCACTGGTGAGTAACCTCAGTAGAGTGAGTATTTCAATTAAAATGTAAATATGCAGATGGTAGCTCTTTGTGAAATGGTAAATAAACATGCAAAGTCATTAAAATATCTGATACAGAATTGTCTGAAAGAGGTCTTCTCCCCGTCAACATGATGTTACTAACTGTGTGTTTTCCACAGCTGCTGCTGAGCTCCAAACTCAGAGACCAACAGAGAGTCCACATCCAGAGAGAGAGAGATACAACTATGGACCGACGTTTTGTTTATTTTATTCTCTTTTTTCTCTATTTTTATTTTTATTTAAAAAAATATCCCGAGACCCATGACTATGAGGTCGTCTAGTAAAAGAAAACTCTCATGCCATGGGCGCGCAGCGGTTGAAGCGCTGTGGCCACACATTTGCTGAATGTGTGTGGGGATAGGGAAATAGCCGAACGGCAGCCGTACTCGTAGGCTATCCCCTGGAAGGCAAAACGCAGACACTTTCTGTGCTCTGGAGCAATTTCTACATGAAAGTACGCGTCTTTCAGGTCGATGGTGGTGAACCAATCGCCTGGCTGCACAAGCCCCAGTAACTATTTCATAGTTAACATGCGGAATTTCCTGCAGGAAATGTGGCGATTCAGGCAGTGGAGATCTAGAATAGGTCTGCATTCCCCTGTCTTCCTGAGACCCAGGAAGTACATGGAAAGACCCTTTTCTCTGTGCTGAGGCTGCACAACAGACAACAGACACAGCCTGTTTCTGCCCCAGAGCCTGAATCCCTGCTAAGAGGAAACACATCTCCCTCCGGGAGGCCAGATTTACCTCTTGCCTGCCCATAACAAACGGTGGGTGTGGGACACCCACATGTGATACAGTAGTACAGTGTATAGACATGTGGTACAGTGGGACGCTGCAAAACTGGGGTGAAAAGCCCCGTTTCAGCTTCCTGTCCATCCACCTTGTTAGCACACAGATGAGCTTCCATTCCCCAGAACACTGTGTTAATGGACAAGCACTCAGCTGTGGGGCCGCAGCTATGAAGCTGTGATACTCTCTGATGACCCATTCTGCCGCAAAACTCCCCGCGAAGGGAAGATTTGCCCTTGGAGGGTCGACACAGGAAGGGCCGATTATTTACTGAGGACCCTGAACGCACCGCTCCCCCCTAATGATGTTCTCACCACTACGGTAAACAGCATTTAATCAGAGTCTTTATAGGCGTTGTGTGTTTTACTATGGTCCCTGAACGCACCGCCACGCGCTCCTGCGTGAGTGCGGGCTCCGCCATAATGCAGCATTTACCACTACGGAAAACTGCATTAATTGGAGTCTTTGCTCTAGGCGTAGTGTGTTCTCTGACAGTAATACGCCGGCCATAATGTCCCTGTACCAGCATAGCGCTCTCCTTTAGATAGCACTCCTGCAGTTCATCCCTATCATCTGCGCATGCCCACTAGCCACCTCCTTACAGGAGTTACAGTTGGGGCAGCGAAATGGGGAATTTGTACGGTTAACATTGTGTGTAAGTGTAGCATTTGTGGAAAACAAAAGACACTTATATTTGGATACAGATCAACCTCATTTTTATTAGAAAACGTAGTGATCTGCTGCATTATACAGGGAGGAGGCGGGATTCTCCCTCTCGTCCCGGGCGGAGAGATGTTCTCCCCCCGCCATCAGATCCGTGAAGGCGGGCAGCCCGTCCCCGTGAGTGCCGGGACACCGGTTCCAAGGGGTGGGCCGGAGAGGTGGGGGGCGCAGTGGGCACGGCATCTCCGTGCCGGCGCCTCTCCCTTCGTCTCACCATCGCGCCACGCTCCCTCCTCTGCAGGAAAGCCTGTAGAGGATGAGCGCACGCTGCGATGACTCCACTGAGGTCCTGTTAGCCCACCGCTGAGTTTCCATTCCCCAGAACATTGTGTTAATGGACAATCACTCAGCTGTGGGGCCGCAGCTAAGAAGCTGTAATACTCTCTGGTGACCCGTTCCGCCGCAAAACTCTCCGCAAAGGGAAGATTTTGCCCCTGGAGGGCCGACACAGGAAGGGCCGATTATTTATTGAGGACCCTGAACGCACCGCGCGGCTCGTCCTCGGGGGAAGGGCCGCGCGCGCCGTCACAATGCCGTCTCTTTGAAACGAACATTATGGGGAAAAGTGGAATTGTGGAAAGATATAACTCTTACTCTGGAAAAAAACTATCGTTTTTACCGAATGCATTTTTCCCACACACACACACCACTCTAGAACTAGAGTTTACAGACGTAAACCACCGTTCTCCTGCGGAGGTCCCTGAACGCCCCGCGGCCACTCTCACGAGGGCCGCGCGCCCACGTATTAATGCTGCATTTCCCATTCAACGGCGAAATGCAACAACAGTACGCCGGCAATAGCGTCTCTTGAACCTGCACAGTGCTTAACAGCACTCGATTTATTCCACTCACACGCCCTCCTGCTGGCTCCCTTTACTGGGATTTACAGCAGGGGCGGGGAGTGTAGGACAGTGTTTCCTCCTCTGGGGATGGGCAAAAAGCAGCCATTCGCTGCGATTGCTCCTTATCCTGCGAGCAAGGAAATCGCTCCAAAGAGCCCTTCCGACAACACGGGGGCTCCCAGATATCCAGGGACATCACACGGCGGGCAGCGGCGGCGGCCTGTGATGAAGTAGGGTCAAACCTATATCATGTGAAACCACCAAGCACCGGTCCCCGGGGGAACCGGGCCTGGGGCAAGGCCCGTGGACCAAGCTACTTATTCGGCCTTGCGGCCCAATAATCGCTCTGACCTGGTGAGGCGGGGGCATCTCTAGCAATGAGTGAGTAGCCCACACACCCGCCGCCATGATCATCATCCAGAGAGAAACCAGCCCTGCGGCACCGCCGGGCCATATCCTGGTCCCCCAACACTCGAAGCAAGGTGGTGGGGATCGGCGCCCGCTATTTCAGCTAGGGCACGAAGGACAGGCCCGGGTCTCTAGCAGTGGCGACTCCCTGGAGGTAAGTTTACTCTATCTTCTTCAAAACGTCTTCCGGTCTCTCGTGGAATCACTTCCGCTGGCTGAAGAGAAAGGGATGCGCACAGATTCAGGTAGGCCCGCCTATGGCCGGCCACGTCTATAAGAGTTTTCAGTGGGAGAATGCTCGCAGGATAAGGTAGTACCCATAGAGTCCAGTAGAGGGCGGAGCCTGTGAGAGATATAACCCTGGTTGGACAGACAGAGGTCAGACTCTTCTTGTAGCTGGTCTCCAGGTTTGTGAACATCTCAGGAAGGATGTTGGTCCACTCCTCTCTGAAGATCCTCTCCAAATCCTGAAGGTGTTGAGGCTGATGCTTGTCCTCTGGAAGCTTCAGCTCCCTCTACAGATGTTCTATGTGATTAAGGTCCAGAGACTGGCTAGGCCACTCCATCACCTGAATGAGCTTCTTCTTTAGCCACTCCTGTGCTGCCTTGGCCGTATGTGCAGGGTCATTGTCCTGCTGGAAGACCCCTCCATGACCCATCTTCACTGTCCTGACTCCTGGCTGAGGGAAGGAGGCTATCGGCCAAAATTAAGACACAATAAACCACAAACACTTCTGCACATTGGTGTAACATATAAAACAAAACGGTATTAAATCATGCAATATATTAACGATTTTAATTTGTTGACATTAGATAAAGTTTTTATTTATTTAATTTAACTATGAAATTAATTATGTTACTCTTCTGTGAGTTTCACCCCCGCCCCTCGCTCCAATGACAATTTGACCATTTAGTAAAGTAAAAAGCAAAAAGTAGAAACGTCTCAGACGCTCTTCCGTTTACTGGTTTAATAAAGAAAAACAAATGATCCGAAGATACCAAAAAAGCTCAAAGGGTTCACAGGACATGTATATCATTGGCTACTGCTAACCAATGTGCCGTTGCTAGTGGAAACGCCCCCTCTAATTCTAGATTTGAACTATTCCTGTTGTTGTGATCGGACATATTCAGACATGAAAACCAGAAAACAGAACTGTCAGCACTGAGGTCTCTGCAGTCTCAACTATTTAAAGGTAAGAACACATGTTTCCACTTTATTAAAGAAATATATCTCTGCTGCTTTCTGTTGCTCTCCTGTTGAGATGAACCTCTTATCTCTATCTCTGCAAGAAACAGGAACTGTCCTCACTTTGTGACGAACGTATATTACCCGCTTTCCCTTTTTTGGTTAAGCTCTTTCCAATTGCCCGGTTAAGACTGCTTTTGCTGCAGTTTCTGTGAACAAAGTGAACACAACTAATACACACGTCACA
>CALSBZ010014571.1:0-10098 GCA_943591055.1 Gobionotothen gibberifrons
TATTAGACGATGACTCCCACCCTCTGCACTCAGAATTCAAGCTTCTTCCTTCGGGCCGGAGGTTACTTGTCCCAAGGAGTAGAACGAAGCGGTATAAAAACAGTTTTATCCCAGCAGCTATTGCACAAATTAACAAATCATAGGAGCGTCACACAGATGCCTATTTTTATTTATTTATTTAATTGTTGTACTAGTGTTTTCCTTCTTAAAATGTTTCTTAAATATTTTGAGATTTGGTTGAGTAGGGTATACTTGTACTTTTACTAGTCCTTTTATTAGAGATGTGTCTGTTGTTTGTGTTTGTTTTTAGTGTCAGGATGGAACCCTTGTCTTTTTCTCTGCAAACAGAATCTACCTACGGGTACAAATAAATAACCTGAACCTGAACCTGAACCTAAATGTTCCCAGGTCGGATTTGAACTTGGGTTCCTCTGCATGGAGACGTTCAAACTTTTCTATATTGTGAGAGGATGGAAATCATTTGGGGTTCCTCTCTGCTTATTTAGGGGTTTGGATATTTAACAAGAGACGCTGATTTTGCCACTAATGACACTGGGTATACTGGTTAGTAATCTGAGTTAAATGTACCGCAACTTTCTTCCCTCCATCCTCAGTCTGATGAGGGGTCAAGCTCTTGCTTCCTCTTTCAGGGTCCAGTCTTTCCGTCTTTCGAATGGCTTCAAAGGAAAAAGGGTGTATTGTTTCCTCAGGATGTCCAGCGCTGGAAAAGAGAGTCTCACCTGTCACTAATCCGTCACCGAGCTCATGTTTACTTAGCTGGCCTCGTTTAAAGCTGAGTGAGGGGAACGTGAGTGCAGATCATTCCTCTCCGTCCTGTCGGCACGTCTGGCACCCTGAAGAGGAGGAAGAGGAGGAAGAGGAGGAAGAGGAGGAAGAGACGCCTGAGGATGTAGATCAACCTTCGTCAGGAGTCAATAAAAACCCTCCCTGTCATGAGGACGTGCTTTCTGTCGTGTCAAATTATCATATAATCATTTAAAACAGTGGTTCTCAACTGGTCAGGCCTCGGGACCCAATGTTTCCTTTGTCAATAAATCGCTACCCGAAATGTTGAACCACTCAAATCTATTCAAAAAATCGTGCTGTAATATATACGCTTTTCAGCATACAATATTAAAGTGAAGCACAGTGCATACATCCCTTCACAGAACTGAAGAATACTTTTAAATAAGGTTTAATTAGATGATATTTTTTGAGATACTAACATATAAACTACACATTCTGGTACACTCTGAGAAGAAAATAAATAAATCTATTACTACCCGACATATTAATAATATTTGATACCATTGTTTGTTTTTCACTTAGTTCTGACAGCTTGCTGCTCCTCACAGAGAGAAGAGTAAAGAGGTACATCTGTGTGAATTACTTTAAATTGTGGGTAAGGGTAGATAGCCCCCATTGTTCTGTGACCTGTCAATCATCAAACCGGGGGTCATATTTCATTACGTGTTCATTTTTATCTGAAATTGTTCCCAGTTCTACCGCAAAGTTATTCTCCGTGGGGACTTCCGGCAACAATCTTGATTCTGATTGGCCAGGAGACTCGAAAAAACCTCAGCAAAGATGTTTTATTGAGAAGATGATCACTACGTGACAGAAGTGTTCAAAACTCTTTATGGTCTCCGGTACATCCAGTCCAACGCCTACTGCATGCACAGCGTTATAAAATCGGGCCTTCAAAAAAGAAAATACACATTTGTTTTTCTTCACTCACACATCTGCGACCCACCAGTTGAGAACCACTGATTTAAAAAAGTCTTATACTCTGATTGCCTTTTACACTGTTAAATTGTATTTGTAGTCTTGTATGTGTTTAACAGAGACATATGTTAAGGGTTTACATTTCAGAAGGGCAAAAGGAAGTGTAAAAGGTGGATTTGCAAATGGTGGGATGTAGGACCAGTTGGCTGCTTCCTTTATAGTGTGACTGTAAGCTGTGCTCGGGGTGCAGAACTTCTCTGTCCTCTGAGGATGAAGTTGCTCTGCTCCTGCATTTGAGATCGATTTCACTTGTATATTAACTTTCTTTATTACTTTATTAAATAGAACAAAAGACAAACTTGTCCATGAATCATTAATCAGTTTCTCTTAAGAATTTCCTCCACACTTTCCTCCATAAATAACGCAGGAGATGTGGAGGAACTGCGGGAATGTGTTTGTTGGAGAGGTCTTTCCTCTCACAACGGAGAAATGTGAGAAAGCAGTTCATTTATTTTGCCGTGAAGTTTTTTCTGGTGTTTGAAGGAAGTCTTCTTGTGTGATCTCAGTGAGCCACATGAAAGCCTCAGCTCTGATCAACCCCGACGATGACTCGACACACGATGCTGAGCAACGGGCTGGGACTCATTTAACACAGACCCAAGACGTTTTCTGACACACTGCTTCGGTTCTGGAGGTCTTTTGCCTAATTGCAAAAGTCTGGTGGTGTGGAGCTCAGGTGGTTTCAGAGAGGAATTAAGCTGAAAAGAAAATAGGAAGATTTGTACTTCAAGATGTCCTCATCATAGTTTTAAAATGTTGCACGCAGTGTGTGAAGTCCTCATGTTGGTCTGTGTCCTCTCTGTCCTGCAGACGGCCACCGACAGCTCGTCCAACTCGTCCCAGAAGAGAGAGAGAGAGCCGGCCATGCACTCGCTCACCCCGCACAACTTCTGCGAGGCGCGTCGACACCATTGCATTCTGGGACATTTCTACGAGCACCATAGGCCCTCGGATCACTACTTCCTGGATCAGGTTAGCCGGGGTTTGAATAACCCAAGATCTACAATGCTTTTTATTTTACCACAATGACATGAAATCACAGATAAACATAGGTTTACGTAATTAAATGTATCTTAATGAACCCTAAAAAGTCATGTTAATTTAATGTAGCAGAGCCTATCTGGTGACACTGCACCCTGAATGGAGCAGTGTCACAAGTTTAGTTTAGTTTATTGATTTTTTTCGAGCGTGTAAAACCAAAGAAAATACAAAAGGTGATACAGACATGATACAATACTATACAAATGAATGCAATAACAAAACGAAATATTTAATTAATAATTGAATAATCTGTTTTATCATTGTCTGATATCAATAAACAACAAAGCTTTAGCTAATTACACGTGCGAAAAGGGGTCGGAAGAAGTTAACACTTATTTAATCCGACCCCTTCTTCTTCTCCCCTTTTTTTTTACATCTTAATATATGTTAACATACAATATAAATGTATACTTATAATCTTGAATAATTTATATAATCATTCATATAATATATACAGGCAAGTTAGGAGAATGGTCATGCCTCTTCTATTTTTCAAAAGGTTTGTAAAATGCATTATAGAGAATGAGACTTGAAAACGTTTATTTCATTTTTGGGATTAAAGCAAATGGCAAAGTGTCTGGTTTTCGGTTTGGTTCTAGAAACACGTTATCTTCCATATAATAATAATACAATTGTTTTCATTCAGTGATACTCACCCAACAATGCTTCACTGTAACAAAAGTTATTCTTCAGAAAACATATGTAAGGATGATTTAGAAACTAAAAACCACAGAAGGAACTTTCCTCAGTGCAGAAATGTTCATGTTCTCACACTAAAGGAAGGAGTTCAGCTAAGGTGAAACAATGACAAAAACAACGTTGATCCAGATTGTACAGAAACATTATTTAAAATGTTGCACATGTTGAGATGTATTTGTAGAGCACATTGAGGACAACCTACCACGAAGAGTCAGTAACAGCGGACCACCGTTAGCAGCTGTGTTTCTGTGTCTGCTGACCTCATGTATCTCTGGAGGATCACTTCTAGGATTTAGTCAAACTCAAGGCCCGTGACTTCATTGTCTGTGGCCCCACAAGAGCTTGCAAAGAATATAATGTGTTTATTATACGGTTACGTTCCGCTTTACAGAAGCACGTTGTCCATAAACTACATGTCCCACAATGCATCTCATTTTGTGACATGCGCACTGAAGAGACTTGCAATTATTGGCAATTATGTAATATAATACATTATTTTATTATATATTTAGATATGAATATTTATAAAGTCTTAAAGTTACAACCTGCTGATGTGGCCCGCGATGAAATTGAGTTTGACACCCCTGAAACAATCACAAAAAAAACATGAACTCCTTTCATCCAGATTGTACAGAAACGTTATTTAAAATGCTGCACATATGTTGAGATGTATTTGTGGAACGCGTTGAGGACAACTTACCACCACCGTTACAGCTGTGTTTCTGTGTCTGCTGACCTCATGTATCTCTGGAGGATAACGTTTTAAACCCCTCCTCTGTGTCTCTTTAGGCGGTGCACATATTCCCTCGTCACGTGAGCTTCCACGTGGAGGAGGAAGAGATCGTACGCATCAACCCCCGCGAGAGAACGTGGCTCACCACCGGCTACGAGGATTACCGCCACGCCAACTCCACGCGGGCCAAAATCTCACAGCCAGAAAACCTCGACGCCTACGTACATTTCGCCAAGAGCGAGGCGCCCAAACACGACTATACCTACCCGTACCCGCTGAGCTGCAACGTGGCGAGGGGATGCACCGGAAAATCTAACTGCATGGAGTCGATCGGGGGTCGAAGGGCGGTGGTGACGGTGCAGCCGAGAGCCCTGCAGGTGGTTAAAGTCCCCTACGTGTATTGAGTAGTGCAGTGATGACGTATTTTTGCAGGCCGACCCGGAAGTAAGCTGCGCAAGGGTTCCCTCGACGAAAAAGCAACGGGATTTCTCCATAGGATTTGGGAATATTGTAAAAAATAAGGTCTATAGAAAACGTACCTGTTTGATAAATGCACGTTTTGTTCAGCCGGATAATCTCCACATGTCTACCCTACTTTTATAATTTTCGAATCATAAATCTAGTCGCCAGAAGCAAAATGCTAACGTTATGCTAAAGGAACTACAGCAGGGTCGCTGCTTCAACGTCACGCCAACTTAAGATCCATATTCAAACATACAGATTCGAAATGGTTCAAGTTGAAGCGTTTGTTTGAACAGTTTGCAGGAGGCAGGTACTTGCTTTCAAGCAGAACAGGGCAAGCAAACTTAGCGGGAGTGTTTTACGTGTTCGGTGTGATGACGTAAAACGGCCTGGACAACTTCTGTAGTCCTATAGAGCCACTTGGTAACAACTGTAAGGGAAACTTCTGTGTAGCAATGCAGTGGGAGTCACCAACTCATGAAGGAGACACAGGAGGAGCAGGAGTTCTGATGTCAAACACTGATATTCAATACAAGTATCGGCCGGAGAAATTCACATCACAAGTCACAGCAGCCAGAGGTTCTGACTGCACGGGTGGGTTGCCATGTCAACTCTGATCAGCCTGTGTCTTGGTAGACCATTTAACTAGTTTACAGAGAGTCATAATCAACATATTGGGGATGGGCCTTGGTATCTGGAGACTGTCTCTGTGCCCCTGTGGTGCTTTGAAGACAGCGTTCTCAGAGTCGTATAACTCCCTACTTCCTCCACATCAAGAGATAAGGATCAGGGCTGATCGTAAACGTCAACACACAGAGAAAGGGTCAAATTCCTGAAGACAGAATTATTCACTCACAACAACCATCGTTTTTCAGACACGTAAACTCTTCAGAAATCACCAGCGGGGTCACTGCTGATGTATTTAATGTCGTAGAAACAAACGTTATCCGTCTCTTCAATTTGTGTCAACCACAGACCTTATTTCCAGATATTTTCCAAAATCCTATGGAGAAATCCCGTTGACTCTGAGACGAGGGAACCGGAAGTGGTAAAATACTAACTCACCTCACGTTTTAGGACTCGTCAATGCACCACTCTCTAGAGGTTACAGATGGGGTCCACAACTAGCGAGCCACATGAATGTCTGGGAGCAATTCATTGTATGCTACACAAATATGACCAGGATCCGTTGAATCTTTCTGAAATTTGGCTTGCAGATTAGAATTTTCCAAAGGGGGGTTCGTTTAGCATGAAACACTTGAAATAACTAAAGGATACGTTAAAAAAGAAAGTAGAAAGAAAGTGAGGTCATAGAAAACGATTTCTGCTAAAAAGTGAGCAATGATTGAGCTAAACATTTCAGATGTGTGTATCTCACACTGCACTGTCACTTTTATTGTCATATTTTATTATCTTTGCTTTTAAATTAGTGTTTTTAAATGCTATTTTATAATGTGTTTCGTAATGCTCTTAAAGGTCACCTTGATTATTCATCAATATATAATAGGTCTCAGATATATACAAACATGGCTAATGGTTACTCAAGCCAACAAATCGTGACATGTTGATGTTTAAAAGACATGTTTAAAAGACATGGACAAGTGGATTTTGTATAATAGGAGACCTTTAATGTCTTTCATTTTTGCAAAGCACTTTGAATTGCCTTGTGGTGCTTGGCTATATAAATAAACTTGCCTTGCCTTTCCTTCCAGCCCAAAGGCAAGCGGAGGAAGGAGGACGGAGAGCGTTCGCGGTGCGTTTACTGTCAGGACATGTTTAACCACGAGGATAATGGACGAGGTCGCTGCCAGGAAGCACCGGACCCCATCCAGACGTGCATCCGGAGGGTCAGCTTCATGTGGTGCGCCGACAGCCTGCTCTACCACTGCATGTCGGACACGGAGGGGGATTTCTCCGACCCGTGTTCGTGCGACACAAACGATGAGAGATTCTGTTTGCGATGGACGGCGCTGGTGGGTTTGTCGCTGCTGGCACCCTGCATGTGCTGCTACGCCCCGCTCAGAGCGTGCTACCGCTGCGGGGTGGCGTGCCGGTGCTGCGGCGGGAAACACAAAGCTGTGGGTTGAGGCGTCTTTTTAGTTAACTTTAGTCCATTTGCCAGCTCATAGAGTACTGTTGTGAACCTGGACATTTTGAGAACTCCAACGTTTTCTGATGGAAATGTATAGTATGGGTCCGCAGCACAAAGAAACTGCCGGATGCTAACTTGCATATGTTGGGCAACACAACGCTGTGGGTTGAGGGCGTGTCACTTTAGTTTAATTGCCAGCTCATAGAGATCTATTGTGAACCCGGAAATGTTGAGTTCCCCAAAGTTCTAGAAATGTATAGTATGGGTCCCCAGCACATAGAAACTGCCAGATGCTAACTTGCATATGTTGGGCAATTTGCATAAATTGCATTATTAAGGCTAATCAGACAATAGGTTGAGGCATCTTTTAATTAACTTTAGTCCATTTGCCAGCTCATAGAGTCCTATTGTGATGCCCGAATTGTTGAGTACCGCAAAGTTTTATGTCAGAAATGTATAGTATGGGTCCCCAGCACATAGACATTGCCCGATGCTAACTTGCATATGTTGGGCAATTAGCATAAGTTGCATTAATAAGGCTTGCACAATTAGCATTAGTTAAAATTAACACGGCTATTCAGACAATAGGTTGAACATGGCTTCGCAGATTTGGACAATTTTGGAGTGGTTTTCTGGGTTATTGATGATGTTGAATGAATCTATTTCTGACATTTTCAGGATCATAAATGGCCATTTTAACCTGAAAGTGGCCGCGTTTGTAGGCTACTCCCTGTGGGCTGATTTTGATTAATTTTGGGTTGATTTGAAGATTCAAGGGGACTGAAAACTGACTTATCGATCCTAAAAATGTCAGTTATTGCAACTTATGACAATTGTACAAATTGCTCAACGTATGCAGGTTAGGATCTGGCCTTTTCTTTAAGCTGGGAACCAGTACTAAACATTTCTAACATAAAACTCTGGGGTACTTTACATTTCCTGGTTCACACTACTACCCGATCTGTACCGTAAACCAGATTTGTTCTAAACATTTGCTTGGATTTATGGCGTTGTGGAAAAATTACAGAGGTTTTTAAAAAAACGTTAGTGTCAACAACAACTTCCAAAACATAAAATACTGTACTAGTAATCTACACAGTATTTGTAGTATACTCAAATGTTCTTACATGTATAAAAACAGGATCATATAATTACCGTAATATAATACTGTGAAAATATCCATTCTGCATAAATAGTACTTTTACTTTTGATGCTTGGAGTACATTTAGCTCAACATTTTGCTAACGATGACTTTTACTTTTTGTACTTTAATTACAATTGATGCAAATACTTTGCACTTTTAAGTACAAATTTGAAAGCAGGACGTTAACTTGCAGAAGAGTATTTTAGGACCATACTATTGAATTTATACTCAGCGCACTTCTTCAAACACTTTTCTTTGTTAATGAATGACTAAATTATTCTAGACATTCTTTACCAAAACAAGAGATTATTTAAATAAGGACAAATGTAAGTCTTCTATTTTGTAACCAATCAAGCCAAAGATAACGTTATTTTTATTCAAAATCCCAGAAAACTGTTGTAAATCGCTTTGACATTATTCAGTTAGCATCATGGGAAGTAGCGGCATATTCGCACATGCGCAGAAAAATCTTGTTTCCAGTACAGATCGAGTGAGAAGGCGTCGTAGGCTCAAGTAACACTGAAAAACGGACACCTTGACTTTAATTAAATGTATTATGTCAACAAATTTAACATAACTGTATTAGGTTAGTTGAAAGCAATAATATTAAGTTTAAATCAAATATATTAGGTTCAACTTAATATATTTGCTTTCAACTAATAACTAATACAGTTATCTGAAATCTGTCGTTATAATACCTTTAATTAAGTCAACTGTAAAGGTTTTTTCAGTGCACAGGAACAGCAGCAAAGACTCATGGGAAATGGAGGCCGCTGTGATTCTGTGTTTGTCGTTTGTCTCGTCTCCGATTTCCAGGAGAAGAAAAACTTTTATCTCAACAGATGAAAAAGGAAAGAAAGACTGAACAGAGAATATTAATTTCTATATAAAGTTATAAATATAAACATAAATATATATCTTTATATAGATATATATTTATGACAGGTACTTTATATTTTTACAATCATGTGTTTTCAAGGCTTGAATATGTCATTTCTTCAGCGTGGTGTGAGGTCAGTATGAATGTTATTGTGTTTGTTTAAAGGACTGCAGAAAAACCTTCAAACTATTTAGGGTGCACACAATCATTTACAATAAAACATGGACAGATCTAGGATTAGTTTAACAGATGTTTATTCAAGTTAGACAAGAACATGACAATTAGTTTCATGTATGTGTGTTAAATATGGAGCTGGACGTTAGCATAGCTTAGCATACGGTCTTGAAGCATAAGGGAAACAGCTAGCCTGCCTCTGTCAAAAGTAAAAAATCTATCATCTACCACTTAAGCTACAAGAAACATGTTATATGTAGGTTAATCTGTACACAAACAGAAACATTAAACAGGTCTTAATTCAAGTTGGATAAGAAGGTGGAATTTCATGTATCTCTGTTAAATATGGAGCTGGATGTTAGCCTAGCTTAGCATGAATTCTTAATTCAGAGGGAAAAAGCTATAGCTTGCCTCTTTCAAAAGTCAAAAATAACATCTTCCACAAAAGCTACAGGTGAACATGTTATATCTAGTTAAATCTGTACACAAACAGAAATGTAGAAGCAACAGTCAGGCTGCTTCCAGTCTTTATGCTAAGCTAGGCTAACTGAATCCTGACTCCAGCCTGCTTAAACGCACCAACATGACATTAGTTTCAATCCTCTCATCGAATTATCGGCGGGAAAGCTAATGTTTCTCTCTCCAACATCTTATTTATTTTCAATTTGTTGTGAGCTTACTTGCATTTTTGTTACAGCAGCTTCTCCTGTAAAGATGGATGTTATAGTTTCCTGAAACCTGCTCTGCTCACCTCCCTCTAAAGTTAACAGATAAACCAGTTTGGCCGACTAGCGAGATGGCGATTCCCAGTCTCGAATAATTCAGAAATACTGTATATGACAATTCACCTAAAGATAACGTTGTATTTAAAGGTCCCCTATTATGCAAAATCCACTTCTTCATGTCTCTTCTACATCAACATGTGTCCCCCCCCTCTGTGTAAAGAGACTCTGAACGTTTCAGGAAAAAAGATTCTCTCTCTTTTTGTCCTGATGCATTTAAAAAATCTGATTTTGGCCACTTTGTGATGTATTGGCTTGTGTAACCATTAGCCAATCAGCAACCAAGGTAACCCCCCCCCCCCCCCC
>CALSBZ010014584.1:0-12044 GCA_943591055.1 Gobionotothen gibberifrons
CGCAAGTATCAGCCGTATCTCGCGTTACCTAATGCAAATCCACACTACGTTACGGTGCTGTACCGGAGGGGAGAGAGCTGCCGGAGCTGATAAACAAGCTGTGTGTATTGACGGAACCGCACTAGCTATCAGCCTCACACGGTCCTGGCTTCGATATCCCATACTGCACTCCCTCACATCACTTGACTCATAATCTTCCGGTCGAAAATGAGTTTTTCGTCACAGACGCAGCATTGAAGTCCCGTCTCTTTGTCTGCACAAAACGAACCCAGGACCGAAAGCTAGCTAGCTTTCTTTTCCTGTTAGGGAAATAGTGGACTTGATGTCCTGACAGGCTGGTATTTGTGCAACCTGCACAAACACAATACTGCACCATGATTACAAATGGTGAAATACAATGTAAAACTACCGAAAAATACCAGCTCACTAAAACACAACCGCTCAACACAACTGCTCAACGCAGATACTAACTATTCCCGCGGTCAGAGAGCGGAGATGTGTCCCCTTTGTGATGTAATATGACGCGTTTGACTTATGAACTTTAAAAAAAGCCGTTTTTAAGAGCAGAGCTCAAAATTGCTCCTTTCCCTCGGAATTCGGAATTCATGCCCTTATGTCTCGTAAAACATATCAAATCCTGCATTCACTTTTTTAATTGTAAGCATAAATGTAGAAAAAAAATAAACCTGCAAGTTGCTCTTTAAAGGCAATGTATTCCCATCTGCGGCGGGATGGATTTGACGCTCATGGAAGCACGGCATTCATTTGTGTTGGCTGCCCTTAAAGGCAATGTGAGCGTCCATTCCCATTGGATAACAGAGAATTGTACACCAGGAAGTAAGTATTCTCCTTACTGTCAATTGATTTGACAGTGATATCTCCACTACTCATCAACTCAAAAACACCAGATTATCCTTGTTGACATTGATACAGTGTCCCACAGTATTGAGCTTTGGAAAAAAGCGACTAACATTTTGTTAGTCGCTTTTATCCAAAGCTCAATACTGTGGGCAATCCCCACGGGAGCCATTTGGGGTGAAGTGTCTTGCTCAGGGACACAACGACATGCTGACTATGGTGTAAATACAGTCAATCTACCAATTGGATCAAATATAAAAGTCAGCCGAATTACTGTTGATACTGCAAGGAGGCGTATTGTGTGAAAAGAAATGTAAGATGTTGTTTAACTGCTGATATATTTAGGATCCACGTCACGTTTTCAGTTTGGCGGCATTTCCTCCTGTTTGTCTCTACAAAGCCCTCATGTTTCTCATCAGGGCTCTATAAATATACAACTACGGCAGATATTTCATATTTAATGCAGCCGAACCGTGTATTACAATGCCGTTATCTGATGACTTTCAAAGAGAAAAGCAAGCACACTCGGAATAATGTATTATTTTATTTTTAAAATATGTTTTCAGATTTCACATCTTATAAACACCAAATCCCAGCGTGCTTTGCGGCTAAATCGAGCTGAGGATCTTGCCTCCGTCTGTTTCCGGTTTCTTATTTAGAAAGGATGTATTTTGTTGTACACACATTCCTTCACATTTCAATTTGAATTTACATTAAAGTATTTCGTGAGGCCTTCTAACATGTTTTTAAATATAACTACGGTTGTAGTTGAAGAGTTTGTAAATTAACATGAACCGAAGCTGTTGCCTGGCAACGCAATCACAGAACGTCACGTCCGTTAATTCCACATCCACCTGGATTAACATCGATTTAATACATTAATGTAGCCTTTGTTTCTGCTAAAAGAGGTGTCGACCAGCTGGGGCAACAAGAAAATGTTCACAAAACCTATCAATATCGTTTAATCAACAAGGATAATCTGGTGTTTTTGAGTTGATGAGTAGTGGAGATATCACTGTCAAATCAATTGACAGTAAGGAGAATACTTACTTCCTGGTGTACAATTCTCTGTTATCCAATGGGAATGGACGCTCACATTGCCTTTAAGGGCAGCCAACACAAATGAATGCCGTGCTTCCATGAGCGTCAAATCCATCCCGCCGCAGATGGGAATACATTGCAATCAGTTTAAAGCTATTTGCGTCCCTTTATGAAGCTGAAGGAGCCTATGGTTGCGGTCGGATAGTTTAAAAATCAGCTCCTAAATTCTAACCCTATCGTCTATTCCTTGACCTCTGAGTGAAACGTCACGGGGTTAAGGGATAGTGGATAGGAGAATTCAAAAGGATTTAGGAGAAGAGACTGCGGTACTTTAGAGAATCCGGCTGCACTTTCACTATGCGACGTGTTTATGATGCGCCAGTGGACGTCCTTTTGTGCGTCTGCTGCTGTGGGGAAACTATGGAAACCACAGTTTTCTATACAGCGGACTACAACATGGATGTTTAATAAGAGGGACTACTGTAAACTCATCTAGAGACTCTGCACCGTGCTCTGATGCTGTTGTTTTATGCTTTATGAACGGGGACAACAGAGAAACATATTCTTCATGACCAAAGTTGGAATTGAAATAAAAAAGGAAAGTGAAAGTTATGCTCGTCACCCTCTCCCTCCGGTCCACATTAATACAAATGATCCCAATACGTATGATTGGATGAAAAGATCTTAAAATCAATACAAATGTATTTATTATAAACGTTAGTCCTTAACATCTATCACTGTGTATATCACCATTCAAACATCTTTTAAAAGTTGAACAAACCCCACACAGCTCAGTAAAGACTGTGAAATGTTGACTTTATTTGATAATTTCAGTAAAACTAACATTCATATTTCTCTTTTTGATTAGAATACTGATGAACGTTAAAAACAAAGCACTTTGGCAACTTACCACATACGTTTTAAAATGCTTAATAAGCATCGTAACTTTCATGATATAATTTCTCTGTCATCAGAATCAGAATCAGAATACCTTTATTGGTCCCACAGAGGGGAAATTTGCAGCATTACAGCAGGAAAGAGCCACAGACAGCTTAGTGTTGCATATCTTAAATGCGTTCAAAAAAGTACTACGTTATAATATAATAAACAATATGTTAAAAAAGTACTAAGTTATAATATAATAAACAATATGCACAAAAAAATGATAAAAAAGTTACATAATTTTCAAAAATACAGATCAAAAACAAATCTAATCTACAAATCAAATCCTGTAGCAGTTCTTAGGATTTAGCAGCCCAGTATGTGTTACAGTTATTAAGGATGGCATATGTATATAAAGTATATATTGTGGTGTCTCATCAATTGTGTTAGTTGTGTTTGTTTTATGCCCCTGATTGTTTCCACCTGTTCCCACTTCCCTCATGTTTAAAAGTCCTTAGCCTCATCTCAATACCCCTCCTCGACTCCTCTCCTCCCCTCCTCCGGGACTTGACCCGGAAATCGATCAAGACACGCCATGTTGAAGGACGTCCCAATAGAGAGGCGAAGTCCCTCCCCTTCCGGTGGGAGCTCGTGGGACCCCGGAAGCGGAAAAATATACATTGAAGTCAATGGAGAAAATGGAGAGGAAAAGGTTATCTTTTGATCCCGTTTGAATTGTGCCACGAATTACACATATGATGTTTGTCAATCTACAAGAACATTTTGCAAGTCAAAAAAATAAAAATGTGTCGTAAAACTGTGAAATTACACATTTTTTGTGTGAAACTGCTCAGTGAACTACATCTCCGGTAGGGCAGAACAACACACGTCACCAAGATGTCCGTCTGTCTTGTCAACAAAAGGATTGACTACACTCACTATCACCACAATGAAACACGTCCAGAAGAATGTCATGCAAAGCTGCCTGTCTGCCTTTGATTCTCTCTGAACTGCCTGGTCTTTTTAATGTTTAATGTCAACCATTTGTGCAGATAGCGTGTGTGGAGGAAACTTCTGTGTAGCAATGCAGTGGGAGTCACCGACTCATGAAGAAGACACGAGGAGAGCTGGAGTTCTGATGTCAAACACTGAGATTTAATACAAGTCTCGGCCGGAGAAATTCACATAACAAGTCACAGCAGTCAGAGGTTCTGACTACACGGGTGGGTTGCCAGGTCAATTCTCAATCAGCCTGTGTCTTGGTAGACCCTTTAACTAGTTTACAGAGAGCCAAATCAACATATTTGGGGATGGGCCTTGATACCTGGAGACTGTCTCTGTCCCCCCTGCTGTCCTTTGATGACAGCATTCTCAGAGTTTTATAATTACTTCCACCAGATCAAGTCGTAAAACGTATTGTATAAACACATATAGCTGCTTTATCACGTTCCTTACGGGAGATAACAATCAGGTAGTTAAGGTATAAAAATTCACAGTTAAGGTATAAAATCCACAGTGGTGATTCGATCAATTTGTAATCTGCAAAGTTACAGTGTCCTCAATTTTAGGATTACTTTACGTTTACTTCATTACGCTTTAGTCAAGAGTAAGGCACTCAGTCTTAATGAAATAAAAACATTCATTTTAATCAAGTACATTGTTCGAAATCTGAAAAGGAAAAGTCAGACATTTATCGTGTAGTGTAACAACCTGAAAGGGAAAAAGCCAAAAACATATTTTCTTTAATCTGAGCATCAATTTGTATTTATTGGCCATCCGTTGTAAGGGGGAACCCATGGCTCGGATGTCACAGTTGAGACCCACGGGTCTGGAAGCTCGGCGTCGTACATCATCACGGTGTCATCAACGGTGGTGTACCCCACAAGTCTCTGTGGGGCCTGGAGGGCGGTTTTGGTAATCTTTTGCATGACTAGTTTAACTACAGTGACTAAGCACACTATCAGGATTAGCACAGCTAAGATAAACATTGAAATGGTAACAGCAGTTTTAACAAACCCCGCTCCCCATGACCCAAATGCTCCAGTTAAATTCCCAAATGCAAACCCATGAGTTTCGTGCAATTCTTTTATTCCCCTAGCAGTATCATGAGCCATATCCATGACCTCAGGTGTAGCATCAGAGATGAAAGAACAACACTCAGATCCAATCACCTTGCATGTGCCCCCCTGTGCTGCTAGCAGAAGATCCAATGCCATGCGATTCTGTAATGCCACTGTTCTAACTTCCTGCAGTTCTTTGTGTTCAGCTAACATGGCTGTGTTGGATACATTGAGGTGGTTTTCCACTACCTTGGAGAGGGCTATAATTTCCTGCTGGGAAACATAAATGCCGTACCAGGGCAGAAAAGTGCTAACCACTCGCTGACCTGTTGTGATGGTCCTACGATTTCTGTGTCGCGAGGGGAATATTGCTGCAATCTCATCAGTCTCTACTTTACGGATCAAAGGGATTAGATAGGCTAGATAACAGGTGCCACGAAAAATGTCATAAGGCACGCAACCGTAGGCTTTGTCCCCACAAACCATGTAAACTCTCTCTGGGAGCGGAGTTCCGTCTAATTTTACCTTTACTACGGTGTTACAGTCGCTGTGGCCCACATCGTCAGAGGGTAGAAACCCTCCTCCGTTCTGGAAACAGATGGACACATTCTTCCACTCATGCACCACAACTGGGGGAATATAAACTGAACAGTCACGTGAAGGGGACTTACCTAGGGGTAACGGCAGCGAACAGTCATCTTATCTTTATCTTAACTTTAACTGAGTCCACTGTTCGGGAGCCAAACCAGGGTACAACTGTTACCAAGGCTTCAACCAACAAAGATGGTGTGTGTGGTTGAGGTGAACATGTTGGACTTGTAGAATTAGCTGAGCAATTAGTCTGGACTAGAGCTAATTGGAATCTGTATTCAAAAGCTAGGTTAATGTATTTCTTCACATATATAAGTCTTAGCATCATTAATCGTTTGAAACCATCTGGCAGGTAATCTTTATTTACTGTGTCAACAATGAGTGAGATTAAGCCCTCGTACTTTAAAGGTTGCTCAGAGCCTATGGGGTAGGAAGGGGTGTAACAATCATCTGCGTTATCGCTAATTCGGGATGCTATATCATTCCAGGCAACTAAACCGTAGTCAGCTTTTGTGAAAGGAATTGGGCTGAACATGGGAGAGTGCATGGACTCTGGCATATTTTGACACAGCCAACAGTTGCTAACATTGCGTTCATGTGCATAGTTTAACATTAAACTCATTGCAGAATTTTTAGTTTGTTTAAGTGGAGTGATTAGGGCATTCTTGGAAGAATCTACATAACTTCCTGGTGACTTAATTGCTGCTGAACCTGGTTCAGTATACGAGCATCTAGTGACCCCTGTACCGGGACCTTTGTAATTGGGTGTCCATGTGGTACACATAGGATCATTCTTTAATTGTTCTTTAGTGAAACACCACATTTCTGGGGGTACATTTGCAACGGTGTTGAGTGTTATTCTTACCATCCGCTGTGAGACCTGGAACCGCTGGTACCCCGTCTCTGGATAGACGTTCCACGCCCACAAGCCTTTGCTTAAAAACATAGGAAACACAACAACACAGTCATTTGAGTTACATTTTGTAATCGGACATTCAAAGGAAATATGCTTTGCAGGAAAAGGGAGTGGCCTTTTCTCGGGGCCCACTTTCCTCCTTCTTCTCTCTCTTTTTCTCTCTCTTTTTCTCTCTCGCACCATACTGAATGTTTGTGTGGTGTTTGGAAACAACCTGATTTTGTCGCTAGGCAATGATGTGCCCGTTGGTGTGGCTTGGCCTTCAGGGTCTGGGCCCTGAGTGGTCAACCTGTCTGCGCCCTTGGAGAAGAGCGTCGTATACTCTCCCTCTGAGGGGCGAGAGCCCTCGCCACCCGTCGTCGGGACTGCCTCAGCTTCATCTAGCAGGGCTTCCTTGGCCAGGTATAGCAGACCCAGAACGAGGAGTATGAGGACCGCCTTCACACGCCAGCACCCTGACCCTCCCCACTGACCGGTGGAGGAGACAGACGGCATCGTGAAGCGTGGATCCACTCTGTCCTACCTTGAACTTTTAAGGCTGTTCTGGTCACTACTAACACCTGGAAAGGACCTTTCCACCTGGGAGACAAAACATCTTTTTCAAGAGACTTGATTAGCACATTATCACCAATCTGAAAAGGGTGGGTGGGCTCCTCTCCAGGCTGAGGGAGCCTGTCAGCCACCTGCCTGTGGAACTTTCTCAACATGTCAGTTAGATATTTCACATAGTTAGTCATGTAATCATCTGTCCACAAAAGAGTAAGTTTATGGGGTGTTACTGGGGGGCTGGACCCTGTGGACATTACCCTTCCCATTAATACTTCGTGGGGGCTAAGCCCTGTCGTAGCATTTGGTGTGCTTCTGATGGAGCACAGGACTAGTGGTAGCGCATCTACCCATTTCAATCCTGTGGTCAACATTGTCTTGGTGAGTTTCTCCTTTATGGTGAAGTTCATTCTCTCAACCTGGCCTGAGCTCTGTGGGTGATAGGGAACGTGCAACTGCCATTTGAACCCTAACACTGTAGCTAGACTCTGGGTTATCTTAGCAACGAATGCTGGACCTCTGTCACTGTTAATTCCTGTGGGCACACCAAATCTAGGAATAACATCTTTGAGAAGACACTTTACAACTGTTCTAGCGTCTTCTTTTCTGGTTGGGTAGGCCTCTACCCATTTGGAGAACTGGCACACTATTACCAAAAGATACTTGCAACCTTGGCATGGTGGCATGTGTGAGAAGTCGATTTGCATATTTACAAATGGCCCCGACGGGGGTACCAAGTGTTCGTGTTGGACTGGGCCACTTTTCTTTCTCGTCTGCTGGCATGTCATACATCTATCTACTAGGGCCTGTGTGGCTAGTGTGATACCTGGGGCAAACCATTGTGATTGTATAATCCCATTCATCCCTCCTTTTCCTACATGTGTAGAGCCATGTGCAACATGTGCCAAAACATGGAGGAACGAACGGGGGCAGACCATTCGGCCGTCTGGGTGGAGCCACAAGCGGGACTCTGCGTCAAGTGTACAACTTCTGCGCAGCCATAAGTCTTTCTCCCTAACATCAGCGCGGGCTTGCATGTCCGCGACATCATTAAAGGAAGGCAAACAAATGGGTTCTGCGGGTTGTGTGGAAGGACATTGGAGCACCATGGAGGAGGAGGAAATGGCCGCTTGTTTAGCCGCGGCGTCGGCTAACGCAGTTCCGCGCGAAATAGGATCATTAGAATTTGTGTGCGCAGCACATTTAACTACTGCTAGCTGTGCAGGGAGCAGGATAGCGTCTAACAGTTGAGCCACTAACACATGATGTTGAATAGGCTTACCAGCTGATGTTAAGAAACCGCGCATTTTCCACAAGACTCCAAAATCGTGGCACACACCGAAAGCATATCTGGAGTCTGTGAAAATGGTCGCAACTTTATCTTTAGCCAAAATGCACGCTCTGAGTAGAGCATACAACTCTGCCGCCTGAGCCGATGTGCCATTGGGCAACGCTCGGCTTTCTAAGACTTCCCAGTCGTTCACAACAGCATAGCCAGCTAAGTGCAATGTGTCAGACGGTCTCATGTACGTGTAGATGAAAAGGTTGATGGTAATCGGGAAGACCCAGGGCCGGAGCCGATGTGAGGGCCTGCTTTAAGTCCTGAAAAGCTGTGTGCATGTCCTCAGACCATTGAACAATGTTAGGGGCGGCCTGCAGAGTGGCAGCACGCAGGACGGAGTCCATAGCAGCGTACTCGTATATCCAATGTCTGCAGTAGTTCGCCATGCCCAAGAAGGAAAGCATCTCCTTCTTTGTGTGCGGTGGTGGCACTTTGTTCAAAAGGCAGACTCTCGCAGGTGAGAGGAGGCGGTGTCCATCTCTCAGAATATGACCCAAATACGTGACCTCAGTCTGGCAGTATTGCAACTTGGCCAGGGATGCTCTGTGTCCGCATTCAGAAAGTCTCTTCATGAGCAGAATGGAGTCGATGCGACAGGCGTCTTTGTTAGGGGATGCAATCAACAGGTCATCAGCATACTGAAGGAGGGTGCTACCCCCAGTGAGGACCAAAGTGTCCAGGTCTCTTTTAACAGCTGCTGCGTACACAGTAGGTGATTCAACAAACCCCTGTGGGAGGCGCGTGTATGTGATTTGTTTACCTCTGAATGTAAATGCAAACAGATACTGGCTTTCTGGATGCAAAGGAATAGAGAAAAATGCTGAACAAAGATCAATGACTGTGTAATGTGTCGAGTCTGGAGGCAAAGAAGCAAGGATTGAATTGGTGTCAGGCACTATGGGTGCTGTTGGAATGACAATGGCATTAATAGCTTGCAAATCTTGGACAAAACGCCACTCATCAGGGCGATTGTGCTTCGGGATTGGCAAAATGGGTGTATTGCAGGGGCTGGAGGTGTAAACCAGGACCCCCTGATCAAGCAGTGACTGTATTACCCCTTCAATGCCCAAAATGGCTTTTTGGGGTAAGTTGTACTGTCTGATCGCTGGCAATCTGGCATTGGCCTTAAGTGTCACTCTGTGAGGGGGAGCAGAACTTACAAACCCCACATGATTCTTGTGCCTGGCCCATAATGTGGCTGGAACCTCTGAAAAATCTGAGGGGGGGCCATACTCTGTGGGAGGAGGTGGTTGTAAATGAAGGAATGTGCTTTGGGGGAGAGAAATGGGCTCAGGGAGACGCAGCATGTAATGCTCCTCCCCAAGACTGATCAGATTAGGTGTGTGTGTGTGTGTGTGAGAGAAGCTGTTGCAGCTTCTAGCCGAGCATGGCAGTGGGCTGCCATAGCCCCCACCTCCTCAGGACTACTGCCTGGAGTGACAGCTAGTATAACGTGAGGGACAATTTCTACAACATGAAGGTCCTGCTGTAGTGGTGTGAGCCTAACAGGCAACGCACACCCCTGGGGTCCCAAAAATAGAAACTGCTCACATTCCAACTGATCTGAACTGTTGCAAAAACTCCTCACTGACAGTGCATACTCATTTGATGGGTTAAATGCAGCTGTACAGTGACAATGTAACACGGGCCTCATAGATGACATCATAGAGGCGCATGCTGGGGAAATGCTGGCAATATTCTGAATTCCCCTGGCGGAGAAAATAGAAAGCATTTGGAAATCTGGAAATGACCAACAATAAAGATTGTTTTGAGATGAGTGTATGAACTGAACAGCCTGATATACTCTGCTGTCCGGAATTGTCAAATACAGTCCGTCTGGTGTGCAATGTATGGTTGCTTGTAGCTTACACAGTAGGTCTCTGCCCATTAGGTTAATTGGGCTGCCATCTGAGATAATGAAAGAGTGTTGCACCTGTGATCCATCAACTGAAATATTAGTTCTCTCTGAAATAGGCTCTGCCATTGGAACGCCGGAAACGCCTACAGTAGTAACAAAACTGTTAGTTGCTGTACACACTTGCTCCTTTGTTCGTACTGCTGATAATGTGGCACCACTGTCAACCAAAATATCAACAGTTGTGCCATTAACCTCAACCGGCATCATCGGATCTTCACGGGGGTTAGTGGAAAGGCGAATAGTTGCTGCTTGAATGGGGAAATTCTGTGTTACTGATCCTGTTCCTCCATGGCCTCCCTATTGTTGATTATAGCCACCCTGTGCTGCGGCATACTGCCCCTGCTGGGCCTGCCTGTCACAGGGTGGAAACTGGCTGTTGGACAGAGGTGGGGGTGCTTGGGGAGTTGAAGGAGGCAGCAGTGCGGGCTGCAGGGGTGGGGGCAGAGCAGGCAAGTTGTGTGTGTGCTGCTGTGCTCCCCACCTATTGGGGCATTTAGCTGCATAATGATCTGTGCGACCGCAGACGTGGCAGTGCATTGGTTTTTGGGGGTTTCTGTTTTGCTGTTGTCTGTTTTTGTTTTGATAACCCTGTGACTGTCCTTGGTTCTGATACTGTGGTGTGTGGTTTTGTCCCTGAATGTGCTGTGAGTTATTCTGACCCTGATAAGCCTGTGTGCTGCTCTGAGGAAGTTGTTGCAGCAGCTGGGCAGTTCGGGGGATCAGAAAAATCTGGCTTCTGTGTAGGGCCCGCATGGTGGCGACAGTAACTTTCCAGGTTTTTATCTGCCAATCAGGGGTGGCTAACATGTACGCCTGAGCTGTCTCTGGGATAAGGTTATGCAATAAGCTCTGTACTGCAAACAAATCATTGGTCTCTCTTTTAATGCCTGCACTGTTGTCCCACACTGTTATAAATCTCTGGATAAATTCTGTTACTGTTTCTGTCGGGCCCTGGATGCAAGCCATCACTTGGGAAAAATCAGTGTGGGTTTTAGCACATGCTTTGATAGCTTTGGCTGCATCAGTTTCTAGCCACCGAGTGAGGGACTGTGATACAGGCCAATCTCCTGCGTCTGTGCACACTGGAAATATAAACTCATCTTTGCATGTGGGCCATTCGGCCTTGTATGTGAGGACGATCAGCTGTTTAACATCATGCACCAGACAGTTGTACACCATACACACATTAGTCAGCCATGATAGATACTCATCTGGGTTTTTAGTGGGGTTGGGAGCGTGTCTTGTGACATCAATAACCTCTGAGGGAGTCCATGGTTTATAAACCGGGACTTCTCCTATCAGAATTTTCGGGGCAATTTTTAGTGTTGCTCTGTCGGCAGCGGCTTGTGTTTCTTGCTCTAGCGCTGCATGTGTCACCTGTCTTGTGATCCTTTTTTCTTTGAGTGCCCCTAACAGAGCAGGGGGGCTTCGTGCTGGAGATGGCTCTCCTGAATAATCAGAATTCTCACCTTCGCTAGCTTCACCTCCGCTCTCGTTATAGGACGTGTCCTGTAAAACTGCATTCTGCTCTGCCTGTGCGTCTCTCTTCTCTTTTTCCCTTCTCTGTTCCGCCAGAAATGCTAACTGTCTCTCTTTTTTCCTTCTCTGTTCTTCTACCTGTCGGTCGTTTATGAGAGCTGCAGCTGCCATTAACAAGTCGTTATCTGAGTTCCTGGCAATAGGATTTGGTTCATTTGTGTCTGTGGTGGGGATCACTTTGGGGCAGAGAGTTACAGTGTGCTCTTTGATCATGCTTTGTGTTAGTGGGACCCCTGCGTCTGCTAAGATGCTAATCACTTGGGACGGGAGGGGAGTTTTGCCCTGGCGCTTAAGCCAGTCAAACATTACAGCTTTAGCTATAGCCGCTACATCTTTGCCATGCCTCTCTTT
>CALSBZ010014611.1:0-18518 GCA_943591055.1 Gobionotothen gibberifrons
GGGAACAGCAGAAGGAGACCAAAAGGAAGTGAACACTACAGGGAACACGGAATAGGCTTTTGCTTTGTCTATAGGTTAATGGAAAAGAAAATGTTAACAGACTTACAAAGTTACAGAAAACTTGGATCAGTTGTATCAGAAACAACCATTACTTTTTAGCAGAGGCTACTTTGTAAATCAATTAAATGAATATGCTGTATCAAGTCATTGACATGTAGTCGGTAGAGATGTGGATAGCGGCTCTATTGTCAGGGTTGATTTCACAATTACGTCTGACTCTCTATTATCCGATACTTAACTCATATTAATGTGCGTTTGAATGACAGAGGCAGAGCCACAGAAGTCCTTCATGTATTGGTAACGTCTCTCTCTTGTGTTTCATCAGTCATTACTGAGCTGTTGTCCTTTATGTCCGCCCTCACTCTGACCTGCTGCTGCTTAGCAAGGTCAATACTGTCAGACACATTGTGTTTAACTTGTCTTTCAAAATAAAGTCACTCAATAAATCGTTGAACATTTCCCACTTCGGTAAGAACATTGGTGTCCTGGCCTTGACCTGAAACACTTTGATTCTCATTTTCTCTCCACTTTAACTCTCAATCCTTTAGGCATCTGATTATCTATTTCCTCCTCATACGACTTTTCTACACCCAGCTCCAGAACAGAAAACTCCACCCCCTGCCTAAACAATTTCATTTTCAACATTGCACTCTGGGCTATTAGATGCTTGCAAGGCTGCACATTTAAAAAGTAAACTCACTTTACTCGATACACCCATTTCATATCACCCTGGGTAAGATCTAAATGACTGACATGAATAATGTATAAGTCACACATCTGGGCAAAAGTGCTTTTAAGCATGACATTTCCTAAAACAATCCACTTTACTACAGGTCTCACTACAGTAACGCACAAAGGGTTTCTCACGCCAGTGCTTTTATGTTCATATTTCCACTTCCTTTACTCCCACAACGACCCTCATATTGTGCACTAAGTGTTAAGTATGAAGCTTCAAAAGCTTTTGAAAATGAATGTGCTCTTATCAGACAATATGCAATGTTTGAAAGGAAAAAGTACTGTCTGTCTCTACAACCAAAAATAACCTCATTGAGAAACTCAGGATATTGATTATTTTCCCGTGCAACAGATTTCTGTGCAATACATTATTTAATTTTGTATTTAACCTTTATTTAACCAGATAAAAGCATTGAGATATAATCTAATTTACAATGCTGACCTGGCCAAGAAGGCAGCAACGTTACACACAACACAAACATATAAAATACAGAGAACGTAACTAAGAAATCAAAAGACGGAAAAGCAGTCACTACATTGAGCACATTAGGACAGTAAGAAAGGTGCACTACTTATTACTGCAAGAGCAGCTGGTGGTAAGGACTTCCATTTAAAACATGCTATTGAGACAAGTGCCGTCAGTTTGAGGCGTGATTGAAGGTCATTCCAAGATAACTAACCTTTTCCCAAATTTCTGTCACGATATTACGTTATTACGTTTGTCAATGCAATTTAAAGATTAAACAGCCAATCAGAAAGCTTGAAGGGATTCCATTTTCATTCATAACATTTGAAGGTTTTTGGTTTGTGGTTTTTTATACCTTGTGTTTCTTGGTTGGTGGAAAGAGTGTAGCAATAGACCACATACTAGCTTAAAAGTTCATTTCTTAAGAATTCACAAAAAAAGAACGATATACTTAAATCTTCTATACACATAGTTATGTACTGTATGTATCTGATCAATAGATTCAAATGATTTTTAAAGAGAGCAAGTTTGCAATAAGGACATATTTTGTTATCCTGCATCTCTAGTTTAGCTTCTCTTGGAATAATACCACATTGTACATTTATATAATCTGTTCAATATTTAATATTCCATCTGTCATACATTTATGTATATATGTATATTTGTACATATAATACCTTGTTAAATTCAACATGTATATTTTCTACTTTCTTGTTTATTACTTGTCTTGAATGTTTATTGTACAATGTCTTGTCTTTGATGCTGCTGCAACACAAACATTTCCCACATTGGGATCAATAAAGTACTTCTTATCTTATCGTATCGTATCTTATCGTATCGTATCTTATCGTATATGGGTCGTGTGCATCAGTATCAGACAGCTAGCAGCTACTGACAAAGTCTTCTGAGATAACCAATGCATCAACCAATACATTAATAAATCCCATGCTTGTCAACATCGTGAAATGGCCGGTGGCGTTTCATTTCATTCCTTCTCATCCCTCGAGTTGCTGCAGCGTGTTAACAGAGCTGCTCCTGAATGCACCATCTTCGGGGTGCTAAGATGCGTCGGGGCGCTATATTAACAGGAAAGGGCTCCTGCCTGATGGAATATTGATAAAATGTTTTTTGTTTGCCGCACACTGCTCTGAGAGTTGACGGCTCACTGCACTAAATCATAAAGCCCACTTGGGCGTAGTGCGGAGTCAATAACCAGTTCTCTTTCTATTCTGGGAATGCACTCAGTTTCTTGGAGCTCGTCCACTGAAGCAACACCGGCGCTGAAAGACTCACAGGAACTCTCCGAGCACGCCATGGTGCATTGGGCACTTTGTTTTAGAAGTTCAACAGTTTGACATACTTTGCATTTAAGTGCTGAATGCATATATGTATATCTCATCCTAACTTGATGACAGAGGTGGAAGAAGAACGCTTTAATCTCTCACGTAAGTAAAAGTACCAAATTGTAAAAAAGTCTTGATTTAAAATCTAAGTTAAAGTACAAAAGTATTGGCATCAAAATATACTTAAAGAAAACAAAGTGAAAGTACTTGCTTTGAAATAAAATGGCCCATTTCCGAATCATTTATATCATTTATATAATATAATTGAGGAGCTCTTTTCCAAAACGCTATAAAAGCCAAATTGAAAATTGAGTTTGTTGTGCCATTTTGCTGTGTACTGAACCTATTCACTGCTCTATCAACGTTTCATGCCAAATCGCTATATATCCTATATATATATAATATAAATGTAATATTAACAAAATGTGTGGGTCTAGGTAAAAAATGTCATTTTCCTGACAACTATTAAAATGGATATATAGCGTTTTGGAAAAGAACTCCTCAATTGTTTTTATTGTATTTGTATACAGCTGGTGGATAACTTATTATATATTGATGTTTATTTATTACTTGTTTTATAGCTAATAATCTGAATATTTGAAGTAACTGTATATACAAGGGGTCAGACAAATATAATGGATACAATATATTTGCTTCTAAAATGTAGTGGAAGTGGAAGTATAAAGAAGCATGACATTCAAACTGCTTGTTACTCTCTACTTAAAATACCTCAAACTTGTACAATACTTAAGTAAATGCACTTAATTACAATCCACCACTGGGATTAAGTATGCAATACATGAATGTCTTACAAGCAATCATCCTCCATTGAAAATCTTACCCTCTTAATTATTGTAATTAAAAAAATACTCAAACTAATAAGTCTTTACACTGGCTTCCAGTCGACCAAATAATTGATTTTAAAATACTATTGCTAGTTTTTAAATCACTAAATGGCTTAGGACCGAGGTATATAAAGGATCTCCTGCATCACTATGAAGCATCCAGGAGTCTCAGGTCCTCTGGGTCGGGTCTGCTCTCTGTTCCAAGAATAAGAACTAAACATGGAAAAGCAGCGTTTAGCTATTATGCCCCGACAATCTGGAACAAACTGCCCGAATCGTGCACGTCCGCTGAAACACTTCCTATTTTCAAATCCAGACTAAAAACATATCTATTTTCCGCTGCTTTTAACTGAGCTGTTACTCACACTGCAGTATGCCTTTCATTCATGTATTCTGTACCTGCTGTGCTTATTGATTTATTTCATTATCTTTTGTATCTTTATGTTTTGAAATGCCATGTGTTCATGCTGTATCTATTATTAAATGTCTTTTGTTTTTATTTTGTAAAGCACTTTGAATTGTCGCGTACTGAAAGGTGCTATATAAATACAATTGCCTTGCCTAATTAAAGTACTCAATATGTGAACATTCCCATTTTAAAATGTTGTATCAGTTGATAATCTGAATCTGAGTGGAGTAAAATTTACAAATGTGGCTTCAAAAACAGTAGCATCACATGAAAATACTCTAAAAGGTGAAGTACCTCAACACTGTGGTATTCAAGTCTCATAAGTACAATGTATGTCAGTGTGTTTCTGCCATGATCCCTATACATGTCGCTACATACTGAAGGAGACCTGGCTCTGACATCCACTGAATGCTCAGGTACGTATTTCAGGATAAAGCCATATATATTTTACCTCCAGTGATTTGACAGTTATTGCAAAGGCTTGCAGTTCTCAGTGAGAGCCAGTCACCTGTGTCTTCTGTGTGAATGAAAGGTTTTCTCTGCATGGTGACAGGTGGGTAGAGCATGCTGAGACCCAGCAGCAGTGAGAGGAGGTGATGCTGCCAAGAGCTGTTGTATTATTACAAAGCCTGCCTTTCCACTATGAATTATACAGTACGTCTTGAAATGTTAACTCTGGTATTTCCCTAGCATTTTAGACGCTGCCTGAATGAACTGGGCTTACTTTAGAATGGGATCTTTTTGTATGATGTTGTCATTTGCTAAGATGAAAATGAACCTGGGGAATCCTTGCATTCTTAATGTTGGAGTACGCTTGGGTAATTCTGTTGTCTAAGCACTCATTAGCCAAAGAGCATGCATGTTGTAGTTACTAAAAACAGGTGGATATGTTTTGATGAAGCATCAGGCTCTGGGTCAGAAGAGTTTTAAACCTGCATTATTATTAATAGCCAGCAGGGGGCGACAACACTCATTGACAAAGAAAGTCAGATTGCATGGAAGTCTACGAAAAATGTCTTCTAGTTTTGACTATGGATTTATAACCTCAGTAAAACATTTCCAGATGTGTTTATGGTCTTAGTTTCAAGTCCTTTTAAAACAGAATGATGTTTATTTAATACCTATGGATATTAAAACAGTATAACATCATAGACTTAGGGTGGGGCTGACGTGTGATTGACAGGTTGCTACAACATGTTTTTGGCTTATTTATAGCTGTCTGTGTTTTTGTCTTTATCCCACTCCAAGTATGTGTCCTTGTTTCTTTTAAGTTAATTGAACCATCTTTTCTAATTCACTTCTGGTTCCAAAAAAAACATTTGCGTGTTCCAATGTCCTATTTTCATGATGGTTGCATAGAGCAGGGGTGTCAAACTCAATTTCATCTCGGGCCACATTAGCACCATGGTTGCACTCAAAGGGCCGGTTGTAAGTTTAAGACTATATAAATATACATATATAAATATGTAATATTATATAAAATAATGTAGTATATTAAATGATTATTAACTACGTCTGAAAGCAGAAGTCATGGGCAAATAATTGCAAGTCTCTTCAGTGAGAATGTCACAAAATGATTTAGAAAGAACAGCCACATTCTGGAAAAAAAAGTCAAAATCAAAAAAAAGAAATGAAAGTTTGAAAAAAAAGTCAAATTCTGAGAAAAAAAAATCAAGTTTGAGATGCTCTGATTGGTTAGCTGACCGGCTCTGTAGTGATTGGTCAACCACTAAGAGATGTCCCGCCCCTTAGCCTATCACGTAAAATGAGTTGGAGCGCTAGCCAATAGAAGAACTAGTGTAACAAAGTGATGTCACTATTTTCTGGAATTAAACAAAGGAGTTGAATGGAGGGAACACAGGGATTTTAGCTTTAGATTTAAAAAGAAAAGCCAAATTCAAGTGAAAATCAAACAAAAGAAGTGACATTTTGAAATTTCTGAGGAAAAGACAAATTCGAAGAAAAAAGTCAAATTTGAGATGCATTGTGGGACATGTAGTTTATGGGCAACCTGCTTCTGTAAATCGGCCTGTAACCGTATAATAAACATATTATATTCTTTGCAAGTTCTTGTGGGGCCACATGAAATGAAGACACAGGCCGGATTTGGCCCCCGGGCCTTGTGTTTAACACCCCTGGCATAGAGTGATCGTACGCAGACACAAACGCACGATTTCCGGTCGACAGATGCAGTTGTACATTACCCAATGTCCAAGTCTGAAAGTGTTGTTTGATTGTAGCTCTGTTGACTGTAGCTCTGCTGACTGTAGCTCTGTTGACTGTACTCTGCCGTGTCTGTAGCTCTGTTGACTGTAGCTCTGTTGACTGTACTCTGCCGTGTCTGTAGCTGTTAGCATCAGTTGCAGCATCTGTGCTCTTGTAATATCAATACACCCCTATGCGTCTAATCACCGCCACCTGGTGTTCAAAATAAAATTGCAAAAATAATTCTAAACAGAATAAACTGACATGCCAACAATAGACATACAATGGGGATGACCAAAATGCCAAACTTAAGGCTTCAAAACGGTGGCCCATAAACCTGGATGACGTCACCGTGAATACTTCCACTTCCTTTATACGAGCTGTGACCGCGATGCATATCAATAACTCCGTTTGGATCTGTGGCGCAGAGGTAGTGCTGAGTTATATTTAGTCTGTTTGCATCACGGCACCTCACGAGGATATGATTTCCCTGCCAAAGAAAGCAGCGGCATAACGGAGGCCACTGATCAATGTGACGTGTTTGCCCGTGTGCCCTTACTGTCTGACTGGATGTTGAGTCGGTGTATCTCGAGGGGCCGAGCATGGGATCGCTGTGATGTGTTTATTTATAGAGTACAATGAGCCTAATTGGTAAATTGGTCTAATGATTGATTCGCTATCGAGTGTGGTGTCGTCTGTCTCGGCTCCGCTGTGAGGGATGTCTAGAAATAGCAGCGATGACAGCACATAGAAACAGGAGCCAATACTTTTCCCTGAGTGCATGATCCTCCTATTAACAGCCGGAGTCTCAGCCCAAGCAATTACACACATCAAGGTTACAGCTCTGTCACCAGGCTCAATTAAAGCTGCTTCCTGTTTCAACACCCACTGAAAAGGCTCTAACATTTTTATTTGATGTTTTTAATATCACCTCTGTTTTTTATTCATTACCTCTTTCAATAACTGATGAACAGATGAACAGATGAAGCACTTAATTTCGGACTCCAGCTTACCTGTTCCTGCCTACGCCCAGTTTCGAGGAAGGTCAAGCCCTCCCACTATTTTCCAAGAGGGCGTTGCCAGAATTTCAATTTCAGGTGTTCAAGGATCCATTGCAGCTGGCTTCATTATAATTACATTTATTTATAACGGGGGCGGTCTCAAGTCAAGCTGGAGGCTTTCCCTTGAGCGAGGGCAGACCACTTGCCAATCACTGCCCTTGCGTTTCAAACTGTCCGAAATTAAGTGCTTCATCTGTAAGGTCGGTTTGAAAATGCGCTGCGGAACGATAGGATGAAGCAGTCTACATTTTTAAAAAGCACAAGGAGAAGCGCCTCAGGGCCTGGTGATGCTAACCTGTGTAGCAGAAATGGAAAATGAATCAGATCTCTTTCTAAGCTTTCGCCTTGTAAATATTGCCATGCCTTTTCTAATTACGCATGTCCCTCCGTCCCATTAAAGTGTTTCCTCTGCAGCTGGAGTCAGGTTAAATGCCCAAATGTAATAACCGCTTATGTCTGTTGGTCATAGCAATCTAATTCCTTTCCCACGGACGCGTTGTTTCAACAAATGGGGTTATTCCTCTCCGTGGCAGAGAGCAGCAAATTACAGATTGATGGGGCACAAATAAATCATGACTTTATGCATAGCGGCGTTCAGCCCTCATGCAGGGGACTCGGCTCTTTGGGGCCTATCTCCTTCCTGGCTTCAGGTTTGAAATTCAATTACCCGCTGCCCTGGGTAGCTGCTTGCTGGAAGCGAATCATGGATCTGAGGTAAGGTTTTAATGGATTTGAAATATAATTTAGCTCTGGCTTGGCTCCTTAGAGACAGGTCACCATTACCTATAACCACATTAGAGGTAATCAAAGATTCTCCTGAATTTGTTACCTTCCAGCGAGCACCTTGAGTTTTCTATTTTTTCTCCACGTCCCGGATAGATTTAAAGGGCATGTTACGGACAGGCATAAATCATGGCTTTAATGTAGATTTATTGTGGAAGACATGAAACTGGTACCTTTCCTTTGTGGTAATTTACAGCGAGGAATCTATCACTGTGAATGTATCAAGGGGCATATTGGTTTATAAAACAACTCTCTCAAGTTTCTAACCATTTCTTCTGGCTCTGTCTAGCCATAATGTATTTCTTCCAACCCACTCTCACAGTCTGCGTACAAATGACACGACTTTGCAATTGTCGTGCAATAGATACGCAGAAGTCCGTTTTTTGCGTGCATATGATACTCTGATATTGCACCTTAAACATTCAAACAAAGGGCTTCAGGCTTGATCGCCGTTCCAATGACAGTTTTAATGTTTGCGGTGCACTAAACGACACAGCAGCTTATTGGGTTATGGTTAGGGTTAGGGTTAAATAAATGGCAAAGATATGTAGAAAATAAACGCATTTAACATTCGTGCCTGCAACACACGCTAACGTTCACAACAAGCGTAACGCGGAAGAAAATTGGAGATAAAAACCGTATTTGACATGCGTTCATAACAAACGTAACGTGGGCGTATCATATGCACGCTAAAAACGGACTTCTGCGTATCTATTGCACGACAATTGCAAAGTCGTGTCATTTGTACGCAGACTGTGAGAGTGGGTTGATTTCTTCACAAGTAAAAAATAAAATGATTTGGGCGCCTGGCAAATACACTCTGGTTAAAAGTACCTGCTGCTTCTCTGCTCTAATTGCTTATTGCTTGGCCTTTTCTTCGCAAGTAACCTTTATTTCTTTCAATAGCCAGAGCCTCCCCTTCCTCAGACACCTGTTATTAATTCTCTCCCGTTTAATCAGAGAGCTGGGAGGTAGCAGATTCTCTTCAGGCTGCGACAATGACAAATGAATGGCCAGGTTGGAAAAATGGACTCAAATTCATCCTCTCCTGGTTTTAGTGTTAACATCCATGCATTGTTCTTCCCCGGGATAATGGATGGCGTGAGGGGGGGGGGGGATTTGGGAGGTGCAGCACAGAATTCCAATAAATAGTTAATGTTGCAAAAAGTCGCCCTTTACAGCTCTCCGGTGCTTTCGGAAATAGCTCACAGCAGATAGCGCTGTGATGTCAGTGTGGTTGGGAAACGATGGGAGATTCACACAAAAGATAAACTAGCAATGTCATGATTGTGCATCTGATAAATGTTAATGAAAGTAAGAAATCGTGAGAATTTATAGGCAAAGTACGCAGCCTATAAATCTGTTTCGTTTGCATATAAATTGGACCGATTCTAATACGTTTTAAAATCCTTTTGCTACGCTGTCACTGAAGCCACCTGGAAATGTCACTGTTGCGGTCTTCCATTCAAATACCATGCAGTGATTTCAAGAGAATAGGAGGATTAGCACGCGGCACGCATTTCCATAAAAGGGTTATATAGAGTTCACATGTAATTAATTTCGACTCATGTTAAGCACATCATAAAGTGATTAACCATGAGACCGCTGTCCTGCAGTTTGAAAGCGGTCACATTAATATTTCAACTTTTTTAAGTCTTAATTCATTAATCACATGAATATTTCCGATTAGCATGATCAGGTCTGAGAGTAATGAATATGTATGAAGGCCAGGAGTTCACACGCAGGGTGAAGACATGTTATAGGGGAAAGGAAAAAGTTGAAGGTGCCAAAGTATTGGCTCTGCGTTGCGTCATCAAAAAGGAGAATCTAAAGTCTGGTATGGTTCCTCAAGTTTTAAGTGTCTGAGGAAGGAAGGTAGGCATGTTGTTCTCTTGTCGAATGGCATTTGATACAGGCTAGAGAGGAGGGAGCGAGGTGACCTTGGAGCAGTGTTGTACAGAATCCAGTCTCAGAACGGTTCCCTACTGATGTTAACATCTCGAGACAAGCTTTGTGAAATGATGTTAGACACAGATGTGGTTTAAAAAAATAAAGTTTACTTCTGCTATCGATGTGAAATGCAACTTTAAAATGAAACTTACCAGTAATAAATGTAAGGATTGGTGTCATTTATGTTTCCCAAATTGAAAAAAGTGATTTTGTAGCAGCAGCAGCCGGTTAACTCCTGGCCTTTTTAATATGAGTTAAAAAAAAGAAAATGAACATGACTGATTTATTGGTCATATTATGCAAATGTGAGGTTTCATATCAGTATGTAGTGTCTCTACTGTGACATGTCTCCATGCTTTAATGTTCAAAAAGCTCTTTATTTTCACCCTCTGTTTGAAACCAGAGCCCTGTCTGCTCTGATTGGTTAGCTGGCCGGCTCTGTTGTGATTGGTCAACCGCTTAGAGATATCCCGCCCCTTAGCCTATCACATACAATTTGATGGAGCGCTAGCCAATAGGAGTGCTAGTGTCAGTGGCGGACCGGCCCACTTCAGTACCGGACGATGTGGGCCGGTCGGATAAGTCACTAGCACCCCCCCCCCCCCCCCCCCCACCCCCTTCGACAATTTACTAGCGGTATTTACTTGCGGCACTGGCCCCCGAAGTGGGCCGGTCGAGAGTCCCGGGCTGATTTTTAGTCCCAGTCCGCCCCTGGCTAGTGTTACATAGTGATGTCATTATGTTCCGGATGTAAACAAAGGAGTCCAATGGAGGCATTTCAGGCAGAGTGTGTGCGGAGAGAAGACCTTTGCAGACCGTTTAGAATGCACACAAAACGACACAACACACTGCAAGAAAGGGAAACACCCAAAGAGCATAATAGGGTCTCTTTAAAATATGGAAGACAAGTCCTTTTATGGACTCATAGCAAAGATCAAGAACATGTGCATACTTAGTGCAAATAGCCGCTGTTTATTGCACGATACACTCACTGAATGCAGGACACTAACTAGCAAACATTCAGCAACATAATGGCTGTTTTAAAAATAATCTTACAGTCCAGAATATATATAAAATAAGTAATACGTTGTATGTCAAAAGATTAGAACTTCCTCTTCTTATCACTACAACCGGTGCTTCACTGATCGTAAAGTTCAAAGCGAGACAAGATATCCGCGGGTAAGAGGTTTTGTTTGTTGAGTTGTGTAAAAATCTGCTTTTCAGACCTCATTAGCAGTTATCCACGTAAATATGAAGAAACAAACATCCACATCTTGGTTTCTTTTTATTGACCACTGAGTGCGATTAACAACTGCCTGAATGCTCGAAACCACATGTGGTTATGAATAAAGCAATGACCTTTTATACTGAAGAAAACATGGACAGTATGTTCTGAATGGACCACGCTGTCTGAACATCAGAACAGCTGCCGTCTCGCTCTGTTCCGTTTCATCTGGCAGGTTGCGGACAGACAATAGGGTCTGATAATGTAACACAGCCAATAAAGAGCTTTGTGCTGGATTTCAAACGTTCCAGATGTCATTCACAGAGTCCTTGTGCAAGTCATTCTATTGATTTCTCAAGACAGACTGGTTTTATACACATAATACACGAAACATGAGCCAAAATCAAACGTTAAGATGGTTGTGGTGTTTTAAAAAAATAGGAGGGGAATGTTTTAGCAGCACAGGCAGATACAAAGTTTTTAGGGTTTAATTTCATATACAAATCAAAAATGGTTTGTAAAATCACACCAAGGTGCTTTTCGCTGGTCTAACAGCAGCCACAAAAATAATAGTAATGGAAACCCCCACATACTTTGTTCATTAAGCAATGGATATCATCCTTCCATGACCTACTAATCTCAGAGCTGTCAATCACTTCTGCTAATAAGGCTAAGGGGGAAACATTAGAGGCTATTCAAAGAGCTGCTGATCGGGTAATATCATTCATGTAAATGATGATTGTATATATACGCACACCTTGGTGTGTAGATTATTAGGAGTTAATCGCAATTCAGCTTAAACAGATGAAATGTTATGTGGGGAAAAAAAGGTACGAATGTATTTTATGTGGATAAATTGTTATGCTATAAAATAAATAATATATATCATATATAGATGAACTCAGACGATTGATAAAAAACATCAGGTAGGATTTTCTGTGAAATGGCAAGATGAGGGAGGGACGGGGTGGCATGGGAAAGGGACTCCCTATATTTTTTCTTTGTCTTTTCTTTTTCTTTTTGTATTGTCTATATCATTTGTATCTGTATAAGTC
This sequence comes from Gobionotothen gibberifrons, assembly GCA_943591055.1. Taxonomy (NCBI): domain Eukaryota; kingdom Metazoa; phylum Chordata; class Actinopteri; order Perciformes; family Nototheniidae; genus Gobionotothen; species Gobionotothen gibberifrons. The sequence continues at coordinate 12,138 of CALSBZ010014611.1, forward strand.
CCTTTTGTGAGGGCAAAAAAAAAAAAGTTGGCCGCAAAAAAAAAATCACGCCATGTCTACTAATTTAGCCATGTTTTGTTTACTAATGTCATGTTTAGTAAGTTATCAGGTTGTTGTTGTTTGTTTCATGTTTAGTACATCTTCCATGTTAGGATGTAGTTAGTTAAGTTAGTCATTGTTCACTTGTTAGGTTACAGTCAAGTCAAAGTCAACTTTATTGTCAATCTTTCAGTTTGTATGCACAGACAGAGAGATCGAAATACCGTTTCCCACAATCCCGAATACAAAAACAATATATATAAAAATATGTATGCAAATATGTATATACACACAATCAAAAGACACATGTATACATATGCACACATTAAGACCTGAATACAAGCACAACAATCAATATATACAAAAATAACAGTCACTTCAATATCTTTGAAAATGTACATTAGTGCAAGACTGTCCATAGCAGCGTAAAAGTGTCTGGTGCTACAGTCCCTTGTCTCTAGTCTCATCATTGCACTTCCTGTTTTATTTGAGCCGTTGAACCTTGAATGCCAAAGTGTGTGTTTTCCCGACCAGTGTGATTGTCAACCCCACCCTTGATTGTTATCACCTGTCCCTTTAACCCTTCTACGTATATAGTCCTCTTCTGCCTTTGTCCTGTGCCAGTTCGTCTTGTTTTGCGACACGTAAAGTGAGCCAGTGTTTTCAAGCCAAGAACTCAAATGTGTTTATACTTCGAGCCGCATTTATTGAACCAATTAAAGACCTTTGTTTTCTGTACTTTTGACTGAAGACCTGATATTGTTGTCCAAAAACGAATGGATGACGTCAAGGTGTTCTTTTTTGTTGTGTGTACTAACACTGAAATGTGTCTGTGAGCTCCAGTCCTTTGCCAATTGTTGCTTTGTCCAGCTCTGCTACAACGTGCAAATTCAACCCCTTCTCCAGAACACAACAACGAAAAACGCTTTGTAATTGGTAAACACAATACTGTAGCTCATTGAACTGTAATGCCTTTACTTATTGTCTGTCTTCCAATTCTTCCATCAGGAGCTCGTTGGATATAAATCAATTCGAAGGATTAGCTTACGGATGTGTTTCAAATTCAGAAACCGCCAAGTAGCCGCCTGTCTTCTTCTGCTGCTCTTTCCGTACAGTAGTCCTGACGGATTGGATTTCTCTCCTCAGAGCTTCGAGCCTTTGATGTGACACAGTGACCGAAAGAGCCCGTCATCACGTGTGAGAATGAGCAGAAACCCTCAGATGCTGCAAATCTTAAAAAGGTCTCAATGCGAGACGCTCTGTACTTCTAACATGGCTCAAGCTCAAGGCAACAAATCAAAGCCCACGACCCTCATTCTGGGAAACTAAAACTATTATCAGTTTAAACGAAGCTGAGAGGAAAAGCAGCTAATTAATTACATTTTTTCCTTCTTTTTAATAAGCTCAAGTGCTAAGTCAATGAAAAAAGATAACATGTTGCAACGGGAAAGGAGCTTGACTCCCCCTTTTAATGAGACTAACGGTCTGGAAATCGCATTTAACGAGCAATTTCCAGGAACACAAATGTTTGATGGAAGGAGGAAAAATAGGATACTTTGGGTAGGCTGATAAAGCGTGGGGTTTTGTCAGTGACTTCAAAGCCTATAGTTCCATCAGAGACGTCCATATCGGGTGGAACAGCCCACGGTGGTCAGGTGGTAATCAGGCCGTTTTTATCCTCGGGTTTGTGGATAATCACGATGAGCCAGTGGGCCGGTGAATAAGGCCTGTGTGGTTTCTATCCTCTGGCTGTTTGATCATTGTAGGAGGACAGCGCTGAGGCAGAGAGTGAGAAACAATCAATGCCACAGGGCTATAAACAAATAATTATGAGGACGGAGAAACATCTGAGTTTCTCCGATTGGTGAAAGGATCTGCCACTGGGCCGTATAAATAATGGAAAACAATCAGTGTCATTCCTGCTGTTGGTATCACAACTTCAAAGTGAGCACAGAAGTTGAACCAGTTAGTCAGTCAGTCAGTGATCACATGTGTTGGCGGATGCATCTGTGAGTAAATCCTGTACTGCATTTGGCAACCTTGAGAGACACTGAGAACAAAGGAAAGTGGGGATTCTGTGTGCGACTGTCGGAGCGGTGAACAGATCAGAGGCCAAGCCCCCGTGAGTGACACATTTCAGACACTAAACTCATAATCCACTGAGCTGTCGATGGAACAAGGCTTCACACGACTACTTTTCAGCTTTTACCACCCTTTACAGTCCTCAAAGAACGACTGGAGGCCTGAGATCCAGACGCCCTATGTACAGTTTGAATAGAGGGCTAGATTGGAGCAATTTATGACCGCCTTGAACGGCTTTATCAGGTCAGAGTCAGAACTTTTGGCTTTATGTTTTAAAGGAGTCTTCGAGGCGAAACAGCAGCAACCAGACAGTGGTCAAATCAGTTTGTGAGATCAAAGAATGATGCCTTTTCTTGGCTGGTTTCCCAACGTAACATTTTATATTTTTTGACTAAAACACATTTGAGCCTTTCTTACAGGGTTTGGTGCATTACCTACTGCTACTCAGAATATGAACTACGGGGAGAAAAGCACTTTAAGGCTGCACTGCACTCATTGATTTGCAGCATTTAAATGTAGCAAAGACTTTCGTGAAATCAAGCTTCTGTTTTGAATCCATGGTTGTGTTTTATTTTTCTGCAATAGGAATTCAATCTATTGAACTTGTTTTATAATTGTTGGGTTGTTATTGGCGCGGCCTGCCATGATTGCACTGGATTAAAATGGCTAAGCAATACGTTATTTTTTCTAAGCCGATCAATTGGAATTTTTTATTTTAAACAAATATGAAACAAGAAGGAATATACTGTGTCTTGGTATCCTTGGTGTTCTGGTCTGAGACCACAAACTGATAAATGACATCAAGGTGAGTATACTGTTACGGTTTGCGGAAAAGGTAGGACCCAAATGAAGACTATAAAAAGGTAAAAGGTCTAGAAACAAAAACAAGCTTTATTTAAAAGCTGATGAACATACACATGGCACGAAAAAACACAAGTAGCACCAGGTAGCATGCCATTAACAAACAAAACTGACCTGACCAACATGGAGGGAGACAGGAAAGACACAACGAACCGACACCGAACACAGACAAGACTAAATACAGGGAGGGGTAATCACGAGAGGAGAAACAGCCGGGCAGGGGAGGAGAAACACAAGGGCAACAGGTGAACACAATCAGACAATTAGACACACCAGGGAAACTAACGACAGGGAGGAAAACACAGGGAGAAGGACCAGACAGCAAAATAACCCCACAACTAGACACAACAAAACTCAAACCCTGACATATACGTCCATTTATATATACAGTCTATGGCTGTCCTAGTGAAGGCTGCACATTAGTATGTATCCTCTATCCTTCAACCTGAACGTCCTTCATGTCCAAATGCTTTGCTACAGCATGCAAATTCAACCCCTCTTGAAAAAAAAGAGCAACAACAACAAAAAAGCATCTTAATACTGGAGCACATTAAAGTTTAATGCTATATCTTATTGCCCTGTCCTCATCCATCAGGACTCTTGTTAGATGCATACTGTATACATCCATTTAAAAGATTAGCTTTCATTAAAAATCTCATGATGACGGCCGCTCTGTCATCCGCCATCGATCCCTCCACACAAAGAGCCACTGAACTTCCACTCACTTCCACTTCTGCATCCACAACCCACAAATGGATGTGTGTGTGTGTGTGTGTGTGTGTGTGTGTGTGTGTGTGTGTGTGTGTGTGTGTGTGTGTGTGTGTGTGTGTGTGTGTGTGTGTGTGTGTGTGTGTGTGTGTGTGTGTGTGTGTGTGTGTGTGTGTGTGTGTGTAGATGCAGGGTACACACAGCATGACAGCATTGTGCATGAGTTTGATTCATCAATGATGTGCGGTGCGAGGGATAAGAGCAGGATCGTATTCAGGTCAGGCTTTGTGGCAGAGACGTGGGAAGATGACCCTGATGCATCTCCACAGACTGTGAGGCAGCGTGGCCGCATTTTGTAGCGACATGCTCGTGGTATGGGGTTCAATTTATGTGAGAGGACTGCTCTAGTTGGAAGTGTGAGATGGGAACTAAGCAGGCGGACAACAAAACAAGCCGTACGCCTCTCATGTGGCACAGTCATCCCGACAATACGCTGGCAGCTGATGCGTCATGTCGCCGCCCGGCACAAATCAAACACAGCGCTACGAATGCAACAAACAAGCAGTGGGTGGGCGCATGGAGGTTAAAGGGGGAAATCAGAAGAACGCCACTGTGACTGGACACAGATACGAGGAGGACGATGAGGCTGTCCCTGGTGAAGATCCTCTTGCACCTGAGATACTTTTGTTGTAAATAATGTGTTTGGAACAACATGTCTTCGGTGCAGCACGAAGTATCATTACACAAATCACACCCTCACAGCCGAGTGTGCTATCTAACTAGCATTTAAATGTCAATAAAGTTCAGTTTTCTGACACATTCAGCAAACAGAAAGCTGTCTTACTTTGCTCATGAGACTTATTGGTTATAATGATGTGAGTGGGATCTACAGTACAGTTCACTGAGAGTGGCATAACGTTTGGTTATATAGCTAACATGCTTCCTAGCATCTTAAGTTCAGTTTTCTGACAGATGGAGCAAATCATTTGTGTCCGGAACAGAGAGATTGCTGGTGAGATGATTACATGTAATGATGTGAGCTAGGTTAGTACAATATAGTAGGATTGGTAGTGTTGGTGTCTTGAGTAGGATGGTTTCAGGCTTCCAGATATTAGCGTTTAGCCCTCATGTGTCCAAATTATTGGCACATCTGTGATAAGAGGAGCAGACTTCACCACCTAGCGACAATTTGACTCCCTCCAATCCCCATTTGCAACAATATCCAGACTAAGTTTCCACAGATGCTCATCCAACGTGGCATAATTGGTTATATCGAAACAATGGGACCATGCTCCCTAGCATTTAAGTGAAAAAGAAAATCGGTTTTCTGTCACGTTCGGCAAATCATTTGTGTCAGTTTTCTGTCTCCGTTTGTTCACGAGACTGCTGGTGAGATAATCAGATGTAATGATGTGAGCTAGGTCAGTACAACATACTGTAGTGTTATCACGCTCACCCAAAGTGGCATAATAATAGGTTGCATCGAAATACTGGAAACATGCCAACATGTGGCACACACCCTCTGCCTTGAGGTGAGTTTTAAGAAAAGAAATGTGGCTTCTAAACATTCGATGTGAACGGAAAGTCAATGCAGAGCAAATACATTTTTTACAACTGAGTTTTGAAGCAGTGGTCAGGAGAGCTCAAGCTGCTCTCTGATGGTGTCGTTAAGACGGTCAATAGTTGGCTTCCTTATCGCACGGCTCTCACAGATTTCACTCCTTTCCGCTTATCTTCAGAAGAGGCTGATAACGTAAGTGAGTCCAAGTATCGACTGCAGCAGAGTTGTTGTACGCAAAGTGGATCCGGTTACTCTCAGAACACCCCAATAAATACAGTCAATAATAGAAAACATTTGATCCTTTTTTAGATGTAAGGAACAACTGTCTTTATTCGTGATTTGATATTAATGATTCACTTCATACGAGGAACCCCCCAATCGACAGTTTCTCAGCTTTCTTCACATGTTATCAACAACAAAGGCTACTTTTATGGAGCTGCTCATAAACAGATGCGTAACACGGCTTCTGCAACCACCTCCAAATAGAAAACAATTCATGAGAAATGTCCTCCTCCAGCAAGTCAAATTCCTCTAGGGGAAAAACAATAGCCTTGATATCTTCAAACAAATGCAAGTATGCAAGCTCTGCCGAAATGTTTTCTGCTTTGCTGCACTGTGCATAGGGATGTACTTTGCATATCCATTATGCACTTTCTCTGTGAACAAGCAACCTTGTGGAACTCATCCGAAATCTGCTTTATGTTTCTTTTGAAATCAATTTTCGGCTCATTGCTGTTTTGAAGTCTGAAAAAGAATTTTCTGCCTACAGGCGTCCGAACCGTAGAGCTCTTGTGCGAGGACGACTATCACTAATACTTGCATTGCTTCACTCTTGGAGGAAACAATGTGGGACTTTTTAAGAATACTGGACGTATTTAAGCAGTGGTGTAGTGGGGATTTTTTTACTGGGGGGGGGGGGGGGTATACTGTGGACCTCTGTCACCTGTCAGCGCTACTTACATGATGCCGTTTAATAAATATAATAATAAAGGGCGGTGCCGTGCGCGACTGTCACACAAATGCTGAACATAGTCTCAATTTGTGGGACGTGGGACAAATGATAACAATGTTGTGTGGGACACTTGGTCACCCTACACACACACACACACACACACACACACACACACACA
>CALSBZ010014611.1:34770-55897 GCA_943591055.1 Gobionotothen gibberifrons
TCTGTCCTTAGACCCTCTGTCCTCAGACCCTCTGTCCTCAGACCCTCACATCTTCTCCTTCATCCCTCCAACCAAAGACCTCTTGACCCCTTAACTCCTGCATCCCTTCAATCCTCCCACCTCTCATTCCTTCATCCTCACTCACATCCAATTCATCTCTCTATCCATTGACCCTTTATCCCTGCATCCCTTCAACCACCAAAGCATTCATCCCTACATCACTTCATACCTCCGACTCGCTATCCCTTCATCTTCTCCATCCATTGACTCTTTCATCCATTCATCCCTACATCACTCCCACCCCTCTCCTATCTCTAATTCTCGGTATAGTCTAGACTAGGTCCTGTAATCAGCTTGAGCGGAAATGTGCCTAAGACACACCCCCACCCTTTGTCTCCCACTGCCCGGACTTCCCTTCCTCCCAGACCAGCCTAATGGACGTCAGCCGTGTTAAATGCTTGAAACACTTTAGCGCTTAACATACCCGGACTGATACAATCTGAAAATAACATTGTGGAAGCTGCTTCCCTTTCACTCACACAACCAACACTCTTTGTTCTTTACGGAGAGCAGCTTTGAGAAAGCAACCGACTATGATGCATACTATACACACTTGATATAAGGGGCTCGTAAATCACATCACACAAACACTCAGCTCAGCTAACTAAAAGGCCGTGCTGCCAATCTCTGTTCATTCCCGTTAACATCAGAAAGAAATGATTTCCTTTCAGTCTGGTGTGACTGACAGTCATATGTAAATGCTGACTCTATGGCTTGATGTCTGAATTCAGTATCCACATATGGATATAATTGTATAAATTCCGTTGTGTGATATAATGTATGTTTTGCTCATTTTTCCATGACCCCTTGTTGTTGCAGAGATTTTTCGTTGGTAATAAATTCTACTTCCTGAGTAAGTAATGTTTCTCAAAAACAAAAGGATTGCTGGGAAATTCATGACTTTGTTCTCCTGGTGCAATAGGCCCTATAAAGCTGTCACAAAGGTACATATACAAACCAAGAAAGAGCTGTCCCTTTCAAACCAATGCATGTTTACAGGATGGTGCAGAATGCGAAAGGAAATATATTCCTATCAACAATGACAACAGAGTGTTAAGCAGCCAAAACAAATCCAGTTTTCCGGGCGTGATTTACTGTTCTGAAGAATGAACCAGAGCTATTTTTTGATACTGCGCTTCTGCTCCGGTGTCAAACACATGGAAGAGTAGCTTTAGATCAGAGGACAGACAGTCTGAGCCTCTGGACCTCCGCCTACTCCAAAGCACCATCTTTCAACATGTGACGCAGACATGCTGATCCCTGTCACAGGCGGAGGATCCCCATATGTTAAAGCCCGATTGATTTCAATATCCTGCCACACACAGAGCTTGACATTTATATTGCATTAAAAAGTAGGACTTTAATTAGACTTTCACAAACCAGCTTGGCTTGATAATACTCTCTTCCATCTTCAACACGTTGAATTTAATCGAGCATGACTCATTGGAAATGTGAAATGGATGTTTGGTTCAAATAAGCATTCTCATAGAGATAATAAATCCCCCTAATGTATTTTAATGCAAGTACCAGGACTGTAATGTCTTATTTTGCGACTGAGCTACGGAGGAAAGTGGTGTTATTACATGCAGGGCTTTGCAATACAATAACATGAAATGGATTTATAATAATGAAGCTACAAATGATGGTGACCGAAGTCCATTACAATTACTGAGAAAAACCTCACAGTAATCAGAATCCAAAGACTTCTAAATAGCTTATTCAGAATTGTTTCAAATGTGAGTGTATGCATGTGTAGCTCAATGGATTTAATATTGTTGCTTTAGCTCATTATAAGGAAGTAAATGTTGTTTGCACAACGAAATTGCTCTCGGATAATGTCACCCTCTGCATTTAAACTATTTCCATAAGCCTTGCTTTCGAGGATATAGCTCTGTCTGCCTTTGGGTAGCACTTTCCCTTTCACAATAAAAGCCCTGGACCTACAGCACATACTACATCAGCACCCACTGGAGAGAAAATGCCAAAATGAACTCAACAAAATAGTTTTGCAACTCAACAAAAAGTAGGTATCTCCTGGTAGAAGAAATGGCGGACGATAGAACAACCAGAGTATTGTGAACTGTGGAAACTCAAATGTAACCCCAATAAAGTTGTTGGTGGAAGCATAGAGGAAGAGAGATTCAAAGTTATCTCACAAGATCCGTAAGTAGCAACACCTTACAACGTATTATTACAACGGGGTGTTTTGCTCAGCCTTTATCATAGCAATGAGAGGAAGGTTAGGTAAAGTTGTTTCTTGCTTTGGTCACTAAAGGCACGGACACACCAACCCGATTATCGGTGTTGGTGGGCGTCAGGCCGACGATGAGCATCGACACGCCTTACTCAGATTGGTGTGTCCCGCACCGTCGGGTCTTTTCAGCCGACCCAACGCCTTTTCGTCCGAAAAGGCGTCAAGGCAGTCGGCCAAAGGATGTCGGCAAAAATAAATCACTCTGATTGGCTGTTCAGCTAGCGAATCAGTGCATGAGAAGCGGAACGGAAGTGAGGGACCCAAACAAACTATTAAGAAGGCAAATCTGAGATTTCATTTAACTCCAGCTCTCGACACAGGTTTGGGAAAGCCCCATGAGCTTCTCGCTGTAGAGTGAAAATGGAACGCACACGCTATTTGTTGTTTGTCTATATCAAACAACATATATCTGTTCTTCTTCTCTCGGTTATCACGCAGTCTGTCTTCCGGTTGTTGCCTCTTTTGAATGACGAATACGCACTACCGCCGCCTGCTGGTAAGGAGAGTTATTGCCACTCACGCATGCGCAGTTCGTACGTGCTACATGGCCGTCGGCTGAAGTCTTTGCGGTGTGTTCCAGTGCGACTGTTGGCCAAGACGCAGGAGACGTGAGGCGACACAACAGTCGGGGTCCGTCTGTGTCAGTTCTTTGTTGTCAGATGGGTGTGTTCGGGCCTTAACGTTAGCCAGGTCGCTAACATTATATGGGCACGTGGTTTGATGATGCAAATGTTGTCCCCTCCATTGCGCAGTTTGTATTGAAAAAACGTAGCTTTAAACAAAGAGAGAGAGATTAGGATGTGTTTGCAAGAGCAACACCCACAGTACTACTACTAGCTGCCTGTTTGTATTTTAAAGGGTGTGATGGCCGCCCTTAAAAACTGTGAGTGGAATAAACACAGGTGAAACACCGTGACACGCAATAATAATTCGGTTTCACTCCTTGTAGGCGTTTTTCCATTTATTCCTTTAGTAAAAAATACAATTGGTACGCAGTTTCCTGATATTAAAGTTGTCAGAAGTGTCATCACCAGAAAACATCATTCCAAGTCTAACCTCCTCTTTCTGTCAATGTCAACATGCGAAATGAATTAGTTATACCCACTATAACCGCCCAAGCTTCAGCGAACATGGCCACCACCTACGCTGATAAATGCAATCTGTATCTGAGTTTCGTAGATCTTCTTTGAATGAATGCAAAAGGAAACTGAAAACTATTTGATAAATAAATAAAGCATGCAAACAATGGACAGAAGCCTGACACTGATAAAGAAAGGGCCTATGCACACTCAAGGCTGCACAGTTCAGAAAGCATGCCCACAAATCTTCTGTAGCAGAAAGGACACGGAGAGAAACCTTGAGATTGCCATTTTCTCAGGCATTGAATCAAGTGTGTTGATACAAGACAATAAGTCACCCCCTCCCCCTTTATGTTTCTGAACATATTTTATACATCTTAATTAAAGCACTAGTCTATCCACAGGACACTGTCACACTTCTGTCGGGAACACACCTATGCAGATAAATCAGTATTTATTGTGAGTAAAACATACGTCTTATACAGGTGATGTTGAATTATGCATCTTTGCTGGAGGAGTTAATCTTCATACATAGCTCATGATTATGCAGATTTCTCTCAGGAGACACGGCATGAATTTTCCCGTCCATGAAGCAACATGAAAGACGCTTCCACGGTTTTAACAGCAGGGTAAATAAGCAAGAGAAATAGGAGCAACTTTACAAGACATGCAATAAAGGAAAAACATAATCAGTCATATAAGGATGCCTTGTGTTTTCTGTTTGCATCAGCAACACGTTGCTATAACTTTCTGGCTTTATTTCAAGCTAAATCTTTAAAAAGCTAAAAATAAAAAATGGCAGGTGGCACATAATAAGAAGCCAGGTGGGTGAATAATGAAATAAAAAGATAGAAAAACAACATTTAAAGCCTTGATTAGTAAAACATAATGCTTTCCTATATAGCAGGGGTGTCAAACTCAATTTCATCGCGGGCCACATCAGCATTATGGCTGCACTCAAAGGGCCGGTTGTAACTTTAAGACTATATACAAATACATATATAAATATATAATATATATAAAATAATGTGTTATATTACATTATTGCCTCTGCATTGGATTATTATCGAATAGGGTAATAACTTCATAATTAACTACGTCTGAAAGCAGAAGTCTAGGGCAAATAATTGCAAGTCTCTTCAGTGAGCATGTCACAAAATGATTTAAAAAGAAAAGCCAAATTCTGGAAAAACAATAAAAAGAAGTGACATTTTGAAAAAAAAGAAATGTTTGAGAAAAAGGCTAATTCTAAGAAAAACGGCATATTTTGACAAAAAATGGCAAACTCTGAGAAAAAGTCAAATTTGAGATGCATTGTGGGACAAGTCGTTTATGGGCAACGTGCTTCAGTAAAGTAGCATGTAACCGTATAATAAACATATTATATTCTTTGCAAGCTCTTGTGGGGCCGCATAAAATGAAGTCACGGGCCAGATTTGGCCCCCGGGCCTTGAGTTTGACACCCCTGCTATACAGTATATATACAACTTTTACTGCTGATAGGAACATATTTAAGCAATAGCTCACGACAGGCCGTGGTATATGCTCATTATATCACAGCTAAGGGGCGTGGTTCGGCCCGACGCGAAAGGAACTGCACACTGAATATGTTTTGCCGTTTGATGTCTATGTCTGGACCGCTGCGTAAAAGGAGGGTTTCTGCCCCGTTACTTCTCCGCTGCTTTCTTGTTCCAGTCTTGCCCAACTGTATACTGTTTTTCTCAGACGCGGAGGGATACTGACTTGTTGTGAAAAGTAACTTACAATTCTACCCGTGGTATACGCTCAGTATATCACGGCGAAGAACCAATCAGAATGCTTGATTTGACTTGTCCGTTTTATAATTAAGCAATAGCTCACGACAGGCCGTGGTATATGCTCATTATATCACAGCTAAGGGGCGTGGTTCGAAAATAGTCCCTCCGTTGCCTTCTGCACGAAACATAGTGCGAGGTGGTTGCTATGCAACAACACTAACAGCTACTGTAGCAAACATATTAGACAGAGAGCGTTGATCCATTATTTGGCTATTTATTATAAGTATTTATATCCTCCAGAAGAAAATCAGCACACCCACTAATAACCAGAGTGAGAATGATTATAATTGCCCTATATTATGGATATTAATACATGTCTCAGTCACATTGAAGCTTAATGGCAAAACATTTGAATGATTCAGTTCAACACATACAGCCGCAATACTGTACCAGCTGTAATAATATGCACATCATCCTCTTTTTCCCTAGCACAGCATATGGCACACAAGCTTCGGTAGTGGACATGTAGTAAGTAGCCATAGATGCAATAAATATTAGCAGAACATGAGTGAGTTGAATTAAAGGGGCTTTTTCTCATACTGCCTGTGCTGCAGCATTTCTTTTCAGTCTGCTCTGATTCGGTAGCTGGCCGGCTCTGTTGTGATTGGTCAACCTCTTAGAGATGTCCCGCCCCTTAGCCCCTTATCACGTACAATAAGTTGGAGCTATAGCCAATAGAAGCGCATGTGTTAAATAATGATGTCATTGTGTCAAAGATATGACGTTTTCAGCGATTGCAGATCATAAACCTAAATCGCAAAAACCTATATAACAAACTACAGAAACATGAAAACCCCCTAAAAAAAGCTTAAAGAGGGCCCTCGTCAGATAAGCAATGCTGACTCAGGAGAACGTAGAAATGCCCACAGCCGACTACATGTCATCACCAAGTGGAGGAATGAATGACATTGCTGGTGTTTTCTTTTGTTTCCTTTTTTATTTGAAACGCCTGTGATAAAATAAACTGGCTGTGCCTCATAAACCTTCTCCACGGTGATGCTGGACCTTTTGACAGAACAGTCCAATCAAAGCAGCAACGGGTCAATGTGGACATGTTCCAGGAGTGTGAGTTATAGCCGGCGTCAGAGTGTTATTTTAATGGGGGCTCCAAGCAGTGGCTGTTAAATCTGTGGCAGCTTGTTGGCTCTGCAGACTCCATTCATGGTTATCTCTTCGTTGATACAAGCCTTATATAAGCTCCGTGGCAGGGGGGCTATCTTTGTAACATAGTGTCCTAACTCAGGGGACGTTTTAATACTGAGGCTGGATAATGACTTCAAGGTGGCAGCCGTAGAGTAGCAGATCATTTTTTCTGTGGCCGCATTACCTGTGCTAGACATACATATAGAGTTGTTCACATTTAAATCAACATAGCAAGATGGTCTGACCTGCATAGTTTAACATGAACTGTTCCTGTTATCAAGGAAGGTGAACGCTGCAGAGGTAACCCTATACAAACCAAGTGATGCAAGTATCAGGCTCTAACTGAGAGAGGTTTTAATGACAAGTACAGTTGTCTAGTATGATGGGGAGATAGTTTAGTTATAGATGTGAATATAGGCCAAGGATACTGTACATACAGAATGAGCAAGAGACAGATAAAAGAGAGTCGGCTGTGGCTCAGGGAATACATGTCCGTCCAATCTGAGGGTCAGTGGTTTCTGCAGTCAACATGTTGAGTTGCCCTTGAGCAAGGTACCGAACCCCACTAAACTCTGTAAAGGTATTTGAAAGTCACTTTGAGATAACATGAAATAAAAACTGATGTATGCAAACTAAGTGTGGACAATTGGCAAAACAGAATCCTCAAATTTGATGGTGACACACTTTACTTACATGGTATCACCATCAACATTCGCCATCTTGGAAGTGGCGCTTAATCCCGATTGAGATTGTCGGTAGAACTAAAGGTGACTCAGCAGAACAGAGGGATAGCGGCTAGCTTCCTGTGACAGCATCCACCTGTCACTCCAAGCGGTAACGCCCTTTTCTATAAACAATGTTAAGGCTCCCACAGTTGGGCTAAATAGGTCAATTAGCCAGATAAACTGTATCTTCACTGTTTTGCGGATGTTTATTTCTGCTGTTAAATTGGTATTCGATAGGTGTTCTATGAAGATTAAATATGCTAAAGAAATCTAATCTAAAGTTGGCCCTTTTAACATGGGTGTTCTATGGAGATACAGGCCCTTTCTCAATCTCGAGGATGCTGGCTTGGTAGTCGCGTACTTCCAAGTCACTTCCTTCAGAAACGAAGCAAGTATGCTTCCAAGCCACGGCTTCGGAAAACGAAGAAGAATGGAACAAGTGTGACACTTTCTCTAAGGGTTTCAACATAAACTGTACCGAAAATAAATACCTCACGATGTCTATCTAATTATGAACTTGCTTTACTTTCACGGAACACCTTTTTGGTGATAACAAATAGTATATTTCTGGGTAAGTTACTGGGTCTTGTCATGCTGCTTCCCTGATGGCTTCCACAGGATTGTAGCTGACATCTTCGTGGATTCATCTTCTTATTACAGACACACACATTTCCTAACATTCGGTCTATATGCTGTAAAATGTATTATCTCTTCGATTTACACACCGCAGTTATTGCACGTCTGTCCGTCCTGGGAGAGGGATCCCTCCTCTGTTGCTCTCCCTGAGGTTTCTAACATTTTTCCCCCATTAAAACTGTGGGTTTTCTCCGGAGGTTTTTCCTTGTACGATGTGAGGGTCTAAGGACAGAGGGTCTAAGGATAGAGGGTGTAGTTTTTCTCATATTGATATTCTGAACAATCTGTGCTGTTGTATTTGCTGTAAAGTGTCCCTACTGTAGGCTATTTTTATTATATGTACAGCACTTTGGCTCGACAGAAAATCGTTTATAAATGTGCTATATAAATAAAACTTGATTTGATTTGATTTGAAAGTAACATATTTACCAACACATGTTCTACGCCACTACATACTTACATTTAAATGTGTGCTGCGTCGGTTCAGCCATTCTCCGCAAGGGTTTTTGAAATTGGTCCGTACGCAAAGCATTGTGGGGATTTTAAGGACGCGAAGTCTACCCATGTGCAGTCTCGAAATTTCCCCCAAACCAAGGACGCGGCCTCGGTGGAATTCCAAGTATGCTGGACATTGGAACGGTCCTGCTGCGCCACTTGATGACGTAGCATCCTTGAAATATTGGCTTGGAAGCCAGTATCCTCGAGATTGAGAAACGGCCACAGTCTCTTTTGTAGCCAGTGGTCATTTGTGAAACTGCAGTTTTTGGCACAGCAGTTTTCACCATAACAAGTAGCAACACAACATAGTTGAGTTTGAACTAGAATTATGACCCTTGCAATCGGTTTAAGGGAAGTTCAACTCTGATTCTGTTTATCTGCAAAATCACATTCACAATACAAGCTATCTTTAGGTAGGAGGCCTCTTGAATGAACAGCGGATGTTACTTGATAAGCCCCAGGCGTCAAAATGAGGCAAACACCCAAAACTGTTCTGTGTATTTCTTTGTAAAATAGTCACATCGTTCTGAATTTGATGAATTAACTCCCAGCACTCGACTCACACCCACAACATGCTGCTCTGAGATGAAACTTGACACTTCTCCCCCACTTCATTTCTCTCCAGATGGCACCCTGCCCCAAATTTAGGAAGTTTACAAAACAAAAAAAATGGGCGCACATCTTTAACTCTTGAGAATAATTGAAAGAGAGTGAGTAGCAATATAGAAGTTGAGTATTATGATTCGTTTTCTCTGACCCCCGGGAACAAACAACTGGCTATTATCTTCCCGGCGGTTTGCTGCCTCCTCTTCTCCATTTGCAACTTAATCACAAGCCATTGCTCAAAAGCTGTGTTCAGAAAAAAACTGATTTCAGTATTCATAGACAGTCAAAGTCCCAATATCTTCATGATGAGATAATGTGCTTCATGTTTATTCCACCCAGCGCTAAACCCCATTTGATAATACATTTATCAACATCATGTTTCATGCACGGCTTCTTTCAGAGACCGCGTTTCATCATCGTAAAAGATGAAGGGAATTGGTTTGCAAGTAAACAGAAAATACAGACAGCGTGCAACTGACCACACATGCACTTGTAAAATATATGTGCATACAAAGATTAAGATGAGTTCCTCACGTAATAAGTATATCTTTCAGCGTGTTCATCCCATGAATGTCAAGAATAATTCATTTCTGTCATGTTCATAAAAGCCTTTCATACAATACTGAGGGGTCTAATTATAATATACTAAGAATCATTCATTAGATATTGCAAGCATAAGGAGATGTGTGTCAATCCACTCAATAGCTGTTACAGTAATAGACTGGTAAATGAGAGAGGAGGGGGGAGGGGTACTCCTGATGCATATGACATGCAAATTAAATAGGAAGTGATAGCTGAATTCACAGGAGAGATCATAGCAATCACATGATGCTAATAGGAGCGATATCTGAACATATACTGCTAATAGTCTGAGAAGAAACTGTAATATGATGTGATTTCCCTCGAGGTTCTCACTCTTGTATCTCTCAGTGAAGAAAATAAATCACATTCTCTCATACGGGTCATGTATGGAAGAGCATGTCGTGTGACCGTGTGTGTGTCGCTGCACTTCTCCGTCAACAAATCCATACATATCAGTTAAAACCAAATTATTGCATAGTGTAGATTTTAAAATAGCTTGTTCAGAAATTGCATTTTTTGAAAATATCTAATCGTAAGATATGTATGTGTTCACGTTCTTTCTAAATAAGTACAAAGAAAGTTATGCTATAAGGCAGTCCTGAAATAATGGTAGTAGTTCTTTAGCTCATTGCAGTGCTAATTGGCATACATGCGCGTAATAGATAAAGTCATTATCAACACCTGAGCGGAGTGAAAGAACTGTAAATATTCATAAACACACAGTAATGCTATAACCTGGAAAATCTCATTCTTATCCATTTTATTTTCAGTCTTAGGTTTTTAAGATTCACTGGTTTGACCTCAATGACTCCAGCAGAAGGTACAAATGTATTTTTTTTCCCACAATCAAATATTCAAATAATCAATATAGCCATTTTCCAAGTGTGGGGCTTGTAGGTGATTGGATCAAATGTAATACTGTTCAATCAAAAAGGAAATTGTACTGAAAAGTGATGGAAAACGCAGGGTGTGTAAATTGGTGTCCCGTTCCAATTTCACTAGAAACACTTGCCACTGTTCTCGGTGTGCAAATGTAAAACTATCCTACACCACACAGTCCATTTTGAAGTTTGTAATGTGTCAGGATTCTTGTGATATGTCACGTTTTTAGTTTTGTATGTCTAGGTTTGGGTTTATTTTGCTCCCCCGTTAGTTTCCCTGGTGTGTCTAATTGTCTGATTGTGTTCACCTGTTGCCCTTGTGTTTCTCCTCCCCTGCCCGGCTGTTTCTCATCTCGTGATTACCCCTCCCTGTATTTAGTCTTGTCTCTTCCTGTGTTCAGTGTTGGTTCGTCTTTTGTTGGTGACTGAGTTCACCGGGGAGTGTTCTGTTTGTCCGAGTTATTTTCATATCCTTGAAATAAAGGTTAATCAGTGTTATCTGCATTTGGGTCCTGCTTCCTTCACTCAACCGTAACATAATGGTTTGAATCATGCCTACAATATACATCAATATTCAATTTCCAACCTTTTCAAGACCACATGGTCCCAATTAGATCAAATCAATCAAAGGCATCATAAGGTATTGATTGACTGTTCTGTATGTAAATACCAGTTAAAAAGACCAGAACAAAAGGTTAAATATGAGCATGTTTCAGGAACCCAACCTCCCCCGGTAATACCCAAAGCCTATTACTGAAATGTTCATTGACAGTTCACAAGAAGTGTTTTGTGTTCACACATTTTGCAAGCCGAGACAATGCTGCAGTGGAGCAGGTGCACATGTGAACATGAAAGAGTCCCGGTAACCATGGAAACGTTCTCCCTGCAGGGACCACACTGATGTTTGCACAGCGTATTAGGAATGAATGATTCAAAGACAAATGAATAACACATTTCTTATTTATAAAGCATTTGTTTATTACAATGTGGGACACCTGTCGTCTGTTCCATGACGTTTTGAATAGTCAAAAAGCTGAACTGTTCCAGACGCGTTGTGACCTTTCGTCTGTTCTAACATGTTTGATTCAAAGCAGTGCAATCATTTGTTTATTTGCTTACTGACATAAGTTACAGGAGAAATGCTGAAACATAGTGTTAACTGATTTACCTCTAAATATAAGGGTAATAATTCTGTTTAACTTCAAAATGTTTGACAGCAAGTGTTTTTCCATTTTTTTTATATTTAAATGAATACGAGAGGTCGAGTGCATGTTTCCACTACAACTATTGTTCTTGATGTAAACTGCTACATTAATAGTTCAGTTTGGACTAGACCCGCGTTGTTCATTATTCTACAGTAAGCTTCCACTACACAACATTGTCACCTTTTTGGTTTCTATGTGTCTGAAAGCTGGCTTTTACTTATTCCTTCATGCCATCTTGGCAGCAGCGGCACATTGTTGGTTACTGTGAATATCTACAGCAGTGCTTCTCAAACTTTCTTCAGTAATGTACCCCCTTTGAAACATTTTCTCAGCCAAGTACCCCCTGACCGACCCCGGACATTTTTGACAGAAAAAGCCTATATAAATAATTACAATATAGTGATGTTCCCTCAGTGTGTGATTTATTAACTCCTTAATGCATGAATTACAACAAACTAAGGATATTTTCATCTTTATGAATGAAAAAAAAAGATTTTTCCAAGGAGTTTTTCAATTGAATTAATATCTGTTTAACAAACCAATGAACAACATGATATATTATTAAAAACTCTAAATACAATACACAAATGTAACATGTTTATATGAGGACCCCCTTAGTGGTTCTAGGAATATTTTATATAAAATGGTGTTTTCTATTTAACTTATTGTACTAAGATTATTTTTGTAATCATGCATGGTATTTTCTTTAATTACCTCACGTACCACCTGCAGTACCCCAACGTACCCCTAGGAGTCCGCGTACCCCCATTTGAGAATCACTGTTCTACAGTACATTGTTGGTTACTGTGATTCTCTACATTACTACTGATATTTTTAAAGTAACTCCAGAGGTACTGTAATTTTTGGTTGGAAACACGGTAGTATACTCTAAAATAGTATACAGTAATTTCCTGTGCACAAACACTGTAAATAACTGTGGATTTCACAGCAATGTTTTACAGTGTGGCATAAACATATACCTTTTATGTATGTGTAAAAGGATAATGTTATGAACTCCATCCTGCAGACTAGTTGTTGGATAACATGTATGTTCCAGAGCTCAAAAACACTTTTCGTTTAGTTGATCGATGAAAACAAAAATGACATCTATTTTGATAATGAAAAAAGTGGCCGGACAACGCTGTCTTTGGCCTTCTTGATTAAATAACTTCAATGATTTCTCTATTTCAAACAAGCGCCATCCTCCAAAGATACTAAAAATATAAGATGAAGTGCCAATCGAGTGCAGTTTGGGGTTTCTAGCAGCTAACTATTCTGCATTGTATCGTTTTATAACACATTAAACTGAATATGTCTGACAGATAATACATTATAAAAGACATCAGTTCGGCCCTTCAGACACTCGGATGGACTTTTTACATAATATACTCACATTTTGTAGACCAAGCTATTTTTTGATTCCAGAAAATTATCTGCAGATTAATCAATAATTTAAATAATCCTTAAATGTATTAAAAGACCCACTAAAGCCCCTCCTCTCCCCACAACACTAGCTTCTCCTCAGGCTTATTGCAGCATCTCCTTCTCTCTCTGAAGCCTCACTGGGGAGCTCTTCCTCAGACGACATGCTACAGCTGCCAAGATAAAGTTAGAGACACAGGGATAAAAGACCCGAGCTATTTAGGGCCGATCTGCAAGAGTCACTGAAGCCTTAAAAGTACCGTTACCTATAGCAACTAGGGATGATACAGTGTGAGGTGTCACTATCACTTGGTGGATATTTATCCAAAGCTCACGGCGTCCCGGGTTCGTTAAACACGCGTCGTAAAATGGAGCAAATGGAGCGGCGTCGAGTCCAAAAAGCCATCTGACAGCTGAAGTTAATACGACATCAAAGAAATCACACGGCTCAACATAAGTTATCAATCTGCAGATCCAAAGCTCTGAATCATTTGTGCAGCGCTTAGCTGAGTGACTGAGGAAATGGTTCCCTCACTAAATCAATGGAACGTTTTGGCCTAATTACAATTGACATTTGATTGAAGAGTTCATAAACGTCCGGCAATTTGGGAATGCATGTTTGGTAATTTGTCAAAAATGTATGGAAATATGGAATCAACCGTTGACACCTTACCTACTGAAGAATCACCGTTATTGCTTCAATTAAAAGAAAAATGCGCACAGGCGATATTACACAGGCTTTGTCGTAAATCATCAGTGAGAAAGATGTGGAATAATCCGTAGATTGGTGAATAAACGCAGCCTGATCAATTTATTCCAAGCATCTTTGCGTAAAGTCACCCTAGGGTTACTGCATATGTAACCAGCTGTGAATCCCCCGGCTCATATTTGCTAATCGTGAAGGAAAAACTCGTCTCGTTAGGTGGGAATTATCTGAATAACGGTCACCCTTCCAGATGGGCCTCTCCCATGATGCATGTCAACCTGGAGGGGATACACACTTGTCTCATAACGTGGTGCTTGGAAATGGAAAGGTGTGTTAAACTGACACACATTAGCATACTAACAAGCAGCATTACGGTGCTGTATCTCCTCAACGTGTGTACGGTCACAAACACAGTGGCAGGACTGGACATGGTTTTTGCTGAATCCTGCAGATGAAGCTAATGAATTGCATATGGCACATTGATAAACTCACTCCATGCCATTAATCAGCAGCAGAGGGAAATGAGTCCAGGGAATATGTGGTGATTGACAGGCTAATTTAGAGAAATGAACAGCTTTGCCTGGTACCAATACGGCTCTGCTTACATCAGCTTACTGAAGGTGGCCAGGAGGGATCCGTTTTGGTGGGATTACATTGTTCTGGTGTAGGATCAGGTTTGTGTGTGAGGGGTGCGTAGTAAGACAAAGACAATTGAGGATCTACCGCACAACCTTTCCAAATTCTTGTGCCAAACACCCCGGCCTTGGGAGTAACGGGATTACATCATCAGGATACTGGATTGCTGCTACATTTCTAGAACTGGTGGATTACTAGCAGGATTACAATGTTACTAAAAAACTAAAAAGAGCATATAGTGTTTTTTGTAAAAGGGTCAGATGCAGTGTGCGAAATACAGGGGGGTCCGGGGGAGCTCAACCCCCCTGATTAACACCTGAGCCCCCCTGAAAGCCTCAACAGCTACATTTGAGGGGGGGTCTCAAATTATAATATGTATTTGTCACTTGCAATGGTCACTAAAATGTTTTTAAGCTTACTATGTCCAGCATTCATAATTCAAAACATGTATTCACAAATATCTTCTATTTTGGCAAAAGCATTTCCTCGCATAGAATCGAGAACAGACGGCTCTTTAACGGTCGCGTATTCATTCATTCATATGAACGTCAGAATTATTTGACGGCACCCCTGAAGACGCCAGATGGCGCCCCGGTTGAGAAACGCTGCTATGGACTACTGATTGTCTTGGCTTGCATCCATGAAGTATTTTATAGGAGGCCTACTGCATATTGAGAAATCTTCGACCGGTATGTTGTGCAATAAACGGGAGATGGGGACCCCCCCCGATTATTGGCGGGTATTTCGCACACTGGTCAGATGTCATCTCTTCTCTGTAAACTGTACTGTTCCGTTTTCTAATACTTTAAGTGTAAATCTATACGATACCCTGAATCTGCTTTTCACTTTCTTTGGTTCATTTGTTTGTTTTTTATTCAGTAAGTGAACCTATATGTTCATGAAACACTGTGTGTCCAGGGCCGTCCCTCCTTACAGGCCGATCATGCAGACTGCGTGGGGCCTCACCTTGCGGAGGGTGCCTCACCTGAGCCGAAAATGCGGCCCTATGCGCTTATGTGGTGCAATTAGTGTGGCGCGGCACGGTTTCGCCGCTGCGAGGCTCCACTAGCACATCCCTTAAAAGGCGCTATACAAATGTAATCTATTAATATAATAATAATAATAATTATTATTATTATTATTAAATATCTTCTTCACTAAGGCCACATTGTTCTGTTGTCTTACAAAAAACACTTCAAACATCTTATTGATATTTATTTTCTCTTGTATCTGTTTGTATTGCATTTGAATCCAAAAGCAACGGAAAGTAATCAGGTTACATTACTTTTATATTTTGAAACTCTTTTATATTTTTTTACAGGTAACTAGAAATTGTAACTGAATACATTTCAGGAGTAACCCTCCCAACCCTGCGGATAACTAAATAGCGACACGTTTGCCAGCAGTGGGATTGTTTGGATATGAAGGATTATCACTGCTAATTGTGATTATCTCAGTGTCAGTTTCAATCTCGTCTTCAAGCCTCAGATGGCTTTATAACATTGCCCTCAGTCCCAAAAAATCTCACATGCGTTGCCTTCTTCTTTGAATTTTCTTCCAAAGGCGATTCTCCTATTCTATTAGCATCTCATCTGGCACTAAACATTGCATTTTCACACTTCACATTTGTGTGCCAGGCGGTGCTTCTGCTTGAAAAGCAGAATAATCCAATCATCGGGGAGCGCCTCAGACTCAAGACATCTGACCTCTGCTGAGGGATCCTGTCAAAGAGCCTTTTATTCCAGATAATAATTCCCCTGCTTTGTTTGTCAAGCATCAATTCTGCTGTGTGCTACAAGCCCATTTTCAGAAGGGACGAGTAAGACATTGGGAAAAGTTAATGTACTTATCATTGAAAGAGAGATGCAGTTGCCAACCTGGATTACTTTCTCAGAGGAGAAGAGCTTGAAGAAAGAAGGGAGAGGAAGCTTTGACATCCGAGTGCAGGCCAACCACAACATCTGTGCTGTCAAATGGTATGACAGCAGAGCGGTCACACTTGTGTCATCCTTTGCTGGACCAGATCCGTGAAGTCCCGACGCTGGTACGTGTTCATCTTCTGGCACACCATCATCCTTGCTGTGATCAACGCTCCTCTACAAGCGGGAGTGCAGAGCTCTAAAGATGCCAAGGCAGGAGATCCTAACCAGGAGACAGTTTCAGGCAGATCTAGCATCCTCTCTCATCCTGGTAAGAATGCATTTCTGCTATTTTCCGCTTGTAATATATGTTTGAATATGTTTGACTTGTATCCTAATGTATTTTTGACATGTATCTTGAATCTGTTCTAATCAGGTGAACACAACTCCTCTGAAAACACCCAAGAGAGGACGACCATCTTCAGGCAACGGGAGCCCAGCAGCGACAGTGGCATCAAGGAGCCCGTTGAATGATCAGAAGAGACCATGCTCAGGTGATGGGAGTCCACCAAACGGGGCCCCATCCAAGAGACCACAGCCTCCACTGGACGTACGCAAGGACCTAGAGAGGACGCTGCAGACACTACAGTAAAGGGTACACAATCAGGGGCGGCGCCAGGGGGTAGCTTGGAGTTGCTATAGAAACTCCAACAATTGGCCTAGCAACGGCTTAGCAACCCCATTGTTTTGTTATGAAAATGTATCTATATTTATACCATAGACTGTATATATAACTGGTATTATACCACTGGTATTGTTTGCTTATTTATTTTGAAAATGAACTAGCAACACCGTGCTGTCATATAGCAACTGCAAAGCTACTGCAGCAAAACAATCCTGGTGCCGCCCATGCACACAATGCACCAAGTGTGACGCCCGTCTCTGCTTTTCCGATGATAGGAACTGTTTTTGGGACTACCATCATATTCATATTTAATAAATGACTATTCATAACAAATATGACTGATGTGTGATTATTATTCATGCTATATTCTGATGTAGGGTTAAGTAAGCAATTAATCCTGCAAATCATCCCTTAGTTGTTCAATATATTTATTCAGACGATGTGAGTAAGGAGTTCTGCTCCCACCAGCCCAACGTTGCATTATTACAACATTTCCCTAAAAACTTACCAAAACGTAAACAATTTGAAAACTCTTTCATTTCTGCTCCAGAGAACATCGACAACAACATCTGAAAAGCCAAAAATGTTTTTCTATATTTGGGCTTTACAGGGTTAACAGTGTGGATTTCACAAATCAAAGAAAAATAAAATGAAGAACGTAGGGAACCTTTTGTTGTCTATTTCTATTAAACTGTATGGATTTAGCTCTTGCATTATTCCTAACTGATTAAACTGCATTCATGGAAATGTAAAAAGTTGTTCATTCTTTTTTTAGCGATCTTTAATAGCTAATTCATCAGTAATGTGGCTCAATCAATGACCATTTCCAACACTTATCTCTATACTGTTGGTTCTGTCAGGATGCAGTGTTACCAACAATGAATAGGAAATATGAATCTCTAAAACGGTTATCTTACAACGAGCAAAAGCACATTGACTTAACTTGCATTCAAATACAGAGAAACTCTTATTATCTAGACATCATGCAAATCCAGCTCCCCACAGTTCATTTTCCAAATTATCATAATGAGTCCTTTGCTCAGTCCAGAGCACTAAAAATAAAGTCAACAGCTCAGCAGAAATATATCCTCATTGGAGTCTCTTTAGTCCAAACAAAAACTGGCATTCAAAGAATGAGATAAGCTTATTAGCGTAATACGGTTGCACGCAAAAAATGGGGATATATATTTAGATATATTTCAATAAAGCTAGAAGTGTGTTCCCAGGCAGTTTGTCAACACTCTTATCAAACTCCAAGGTAAGCCGCAGCGTATTAAGAGAGTGGCATATGCCTATTGAATGCCACACTTTGCTTAAAGGGGACCTATCATGCAAAATTCACTTTTGTACGTCTTTTATACATGAATATGTGTCCCCGGTGTGTCAGGGAACTCACCAAGTGTCAGAAAACACAACCCTCTCTCTTTTCCTCCATACCCAAATCTCTAAAAACGGGGCTTCAACGGATCTGATACAGACTGATCCAGATTTGAAATTGTTCTGACGTCAGAAACGGGGTGCTCCGCCTATATGGGCAACTCTCCACCTATCAGGGGAATGAGAGGTTGCGTGGCATGGTAACAGCATGGTAACATGACTCTCGTGGTCAGCTGCAGCTCATTTGCCACAGAATCAGCCCTTGCAAAAACAGGGCTGGAATAGAGCAAATAGAGCGAAATGAGGCATGGCTAAAATGCATGATCTGTTTGGTATTTTGAAAAAAATACTTCAGACATGTTTTATATGGCCCTCCAATATATTATTAAAATATAGCATGATAGGTCCATTTTAAAATATGTTGCTGATAACTGAAAATAAAGACCATTTAAAACATATTCAGTGTTTTAAATGGTAAATAAACATTGCATTGAACATAGTTGTAAATAATATTGTAAATATATTGTTTTTCCTGCACTGTAGGTAACAGTTAGCTAGGCTGCTAGTATACCTGATAGCTTATATACTGTTATTGCAAAGGTAAAATAAACCTATTAAGCATCATTTTAATGAATCTTTATAAGATCTGCACTGTCAAATAAATTAACTTACGGCTTTCATTTTTCCTAGTCGAAGCAAGCAAGCATTATTCTGATAGCATTCACTTCCTGTGCATGCCGTTTCTTCCATATCTAAAAAGGAAATGACTAAACCAGAAGTTATTAAACAGGAAGTGATATCATTGTGTCACAGCTGTGGAAAATGTATATTATTACTAATAATAATAAAAATGATAATAATAATAATAATACATGACACTCATATAGAGCTTTTCTAAAAACTCAAAGAGGCTTTGAAAGAGAATAAAATAAAAACCGAGGACAAATACATAAAGAGACAAACAGAAAAGAGGGGGGGGGGTCAGAGGTTGAATGCAGCGTGTTATTATTAACTCTCCTTTTCAACTACAGATTAGTGTACACACATAACGTAATGAAGAAATTGAGAAAAAGGACGAGCAATGAATGACCATGTGCCCAAATAAAGAAAATAGAGCCCAAAGGAACAATTTCAAGAGGACCAAATGATCCTGTCACCTTTTCCTCGTTTCAATGACAGCAACAAGGTGAGTTTCTGTGAGTCCAGAGCGAACAGTAATACCACTGAGGGAGATAACGCAGGTCGTATTGCATCATGTGACAACTCCCGGCTGTAAGATGTAATCTCGGAGAGCCCTCTGCCTCAGCAAGTCCTTTGGTTCCCCTCAGAAAAGCCAACAGCTGTCTGCTTTTGTTTGCCTTGCTATTGTCTTCCAGAGTCTTCTGCTATGAAGCCAATTAATAAACCTGTCCACACAGGAGGAATGTGTCACGCCCTCCAACACTACTCTGACAAGGACTCTGCGTCTCATACAAAGTCCTCCCTTTTGGAAAAGTCACAGGTCTACAGCAGTGGATCAAAAAGGCTTTCGGCTCAAGATATAAAAAGCTTTTAGTGTCTTCCCAAGAACCAAAGAGTCACAAAATACATCATGAATAACCATACATTTCACCTTATTAAACTACTGACAGAGAAGACAACAAATTAGGACTGAAATGTATATGGGATGTATTTACAGGTCTCCAGCAGTGGATCAAAACGGCTCTCAGCTCAAGATATGAAGAGCTTTGGGTGTCTTCCCAGGAAACAAATATAGAAAAATGCATCATAAATAATCATAACATCCACCATATTAAACAACTGATGGAGAAGACAACAAATCAGGATTTAAAAATGTATATGGGATGTATTTACAGGTCTCCAGTAGGGCTGAACGATTAATGGATTTTAAATCGAAATCGCAATTTGAAATGATGCGATTATGAAATGGCAAAGCCTGCGATTTGTTTTTACATTTATTTATTTTTTGTTCTTCTTGTATGTCAGTCATCCACACCAATCAGAAGTGCTGTGCTCCACATGTACCAGCCATTGTTAACCAATCAGAAGTGGCCCATGATAGAAGGTGATAGACAGATTGATCCAATCACCTGCCAAGTATTTTTGAAAGTGCCTGCCCTTTCCAAATGGCTTCCAATGGAGCTTTCCTAGATGGTCTGGTGAACCATCTGAGTCAGGTTAGTAACGCTCCATCACATGTTTCTATCACAGGGTGAATCTTAAACTGAAGCTCGACTTTAAAGCAACCCAACGGAAGCTTCATGTAAGTTTAGTTATTTCACTCGTAGCTCGGGCTGCGGGGGTGCTAGAGACGGGAGCACGTTGATACGACCTTCCTAGACGGAGATATGGCCGCATTTTACAATAAACTTCCGTTGGGTCGCTTAAAAACAAATATCGCAAATCGAATCGCAATATCTGTCAGAAAAATCGCAATTAGAATTTTTCCCAAAATCGTGCAGCCCTAGTCTCCAGCAGTGGATCAAAAAGGCTCTCAGCTCAAGATATAAAGAGACATTTGGTGTCTTCCCAAGAAACAAATATAGAAAAATACATCTTGAATAACCATACCATTTACCTTATTAACTACTGACAGAGAAGATAACAAATCCGGATTTTGGGCTGTATTTATTTCATAATAAAGTACATAACAGAATCAATACATTTGCTGAGTGTAATGTTAACTTTCTCACCCCTCCATAAGGAAGCTGCTCTGACAAATGAAGACACAGAAGCAGGAAAGCAATGAGAAGTGCAGTGAAGTATGAAGAACATCACAGCAGTAATCAAATTTGCCGAGCTGAATGTACTGCTAAGTTTCTCAACACATCATCAAATAATGTCCGTACACTTTTAAAGGAACACACAAGCTGTACTTGCTTTTGTATTTCTCACCCTGTTTCTCAACCCTACATTTCTTTCACCATTACATTACACAACATTCAGATTTATTATT
>CALSBZ010014611.1:55907-69462 GCA_943591055.1 Gobionotothen gibberifrons
TTCTTCTGCTGTTCCCTGTAGTGTTTACTTCCTGTCTGTCTTCTTCTACTATTCCCTTTAGTGTTTACTTCCTGTCTGCCCTCTTCTGCCTTTCCCAATAGTATTCCATGGTGTTTCCCGAAGGTGAAAACGAATGTTTGTTGTCCACAGCTGACGTTGAATTTACCGGACTTCTTTCTGCAGATTGATATGACTGCACATAGTCCCTTGATCCTCCTTAGCAACGGTCTGTTGTCCTTAGCAGTGGTGTGTTAGTGAGTATTTACAACCTCTGAAATGTCCAAATTGACCAATCAGGATCCACAATTCAACTAAGCTATGAAATAAGCATAGTTGTTTTCCACCACTGACTTCTGGTCATTAGACACTATCAGAGGAACGTCCACACAAATGACAGAAGGTGTGGAAACAATATGGAGATGGTTCTCTACCTGTTTTCTGATAAGAAATTATGTGATGACCTCCAAAGAGAAAAGCAAGCACACTCGGAATAAAGTGTTTTTCGGTTTGTTTCCGGTATTTGTTTATGACGATGTGATGTGAGATGTGAGACTGAAATTGCACAGGGGAAAATAACGTATCTATGCCACAATTTTAGATGCGGATTTTGCGCTGTGGACCAACACTATACATTGACGGGGAAGGGGGTAGCAATAAAGATAACACCATTAAACAGTTACACAACATAACAGAAATAATATCGATAGCAGCGTCCCTAGCAACCACCTTGGTAACAATGAAAACGTTGTATAGACACAATTTCCTGAAGTAATCTTCGTAATAACTAGCAAACTAAAGATCATGTACATCCACTGCACACATAATCTGAAATAACAACTCATATTTCTTTCATATGTGAAAGAAATGTGAAATGTGAAGATCACGTGACATAGACGCCAGCCATTGGAAATGAATGGTGAAAAAAAACGTAGGGATCTTACAATTTCAGAGGCGTTTTTGTAGAAATACTACGTCCTACGTTGTGGACCAACGTAGTTATTACACGTTTTCTTGTGAGACTGGGTTGGATAAGCTGATAGTACGGCCTCTATATTAAGTTACACTCTCACAGTAAGTAGCTTTCCACCTCAACATTGAAACACAGAGGTTGTAGAGCAATGCCTTTGATTGTTAAATCACATTATGCCTGTGATACACTATTTAGGGGACTGTTTACGAGCAGAAACAAGGAGTCTTATAAGCCGCGCTGCTGAGAACTGACGTCTTCTGTTGTTAAGTCACATTATGCTTATGAAAAATTATGCAAGTGCTCCAAGTAAATGGCAGAATATTAATGGAGTGTAATTTTTTGACTGCCGGTGTGGACGCTGGAACGCTAATTAGAAGAACATGATAAGTTACGGCTTGATGGGTTTTCAGCCCCCACAGTGCTCGCACAGCATAAATCTTATTTACCAGTCTTCTCCAGATGAGTGCACATCTTTTGGCTTTGAACCCATTCTTGTCATGTCTGCAGTATGTTTAGTCACACTATATGCTCATCAGTTACATATGCGAGGTCCTGTTATATTGTGTCCTCCATGTAAGTTGCCAATCCTCTATTATGTAGCCGCATGTGTCAACAACAATTAGTCTCCTCTTTTATGCGGCAAATTAAAACGTTTCAGGTCCTGCCAGAGGAAGAGATGTTAAAGGGCTGAGAAATATTCATATAATGTGGGTAAGCACTGCCATGGAAACATAATCCTCATCCAAGGCCTTCAGGTTTAGTTAAAGGACATGGAGCCTGAATCTTTCATTAAATGAAGGCTTATTTCATTATTTAGAAGGTGTTATTTTCTGCCTCAGTTCACAGGCTAAACGCCAACTGGCAACTCCAAGGTCTATTTAAATGAGTCAGATTCTGGTCCCATCTGCCCTGCCGGGTCCTGCTCCTGAGTGGGTGTTCAGACTGGATAATGTGTTCAGACTGGATAATGCAGTCAGCCCCGGGACGCAGACTTTCTTCTGCGGTGTCATCTGTCTTCCCACCCAGCATCCCACTCACCTGGGCCAGAGTCAAGGTCTCAGCCACATGCAACACCTCGGAGCCACAGGTAGGGTTTTTAATTGGAGTGATTCACATAGTGTATACTCGGAATCAGAACCAGAAATACGTTTATTACCAGGTTGACACGTACGAGGAATTTGATTTAATGTCTGCACAGTGATCCCAAGAAAATGTGTCAGGGTCAGATGTAGTCAGTTACTGAATAAAGCACATAATAATCCAACACCTCGGAGCCACAGCTAGGGCTTTTAATTGGAGTGATTCACATAGTGCAGGGGGGTCCAAACTACGCCCCGTGGTCAAAGTGGCACACGGACCATTTTGAATCGGTCTTCAGCAAATTCAAAAAGTAGAATGGAGTATGGCCCACACATGAAACTTGTGCTTGTCTTAGATTGTACTTTGTAAATATATACGTACACATATATATATATATATATTACACATTAGATTACATTACATTTCATTTAGCTGACGCTTCTATCCAAAGCGACTTACAATTACCAATTACAGGGACATTCTCCCTGGAGTAACTAAGGAGTAACTAAGGACTAAGTGCCTTACTCAAGAGCACACTAGTGGTGGTGTTCCTGGTGGGATTTGAACTCACAACCTTCTGATCTTCAGCCCACCTCACTATCCATTAGACCACCACTATCCTACACAGTACTCATAAGCACAGTTTTTAAAGTTGAAAACATTTTCTAACAAATGTAAATTGATAAGAAAAAAGCCTAATAACGTATTTATATGTCAAGCTTGAAATATACCCTTCATATTTCCACTTATTAAAGATATCTGCTTTAAGGAATGAGCTGCCAACTAAATAACTGAAACCCTATGAGGTGAAGCTGTGGTGTCGGCTGTTGTGTTTCTTAAAGCATGTTCAAGTATCAAGAATAATTTAGCGATTGATTTTGCTAACTTATAACTGAACTTATGAGGCAGTATACCTCTAGTGAGTGGCCCAGCCCTTCGTATATGTTTCTGTATGTGGCCCTCGTGACCTTTGGACGCCCCTGATCTAGAGAATACTGCACAGTGTTCCAAAAAAATGTATTTGATATGCTCCTCACGAAGATATACTGTATGGTCAGGGTCAGATATAGTCAGTTACTGAATAAACTACATGTCCATGTTTTAATAAGTAAAATAATCCATTGGAATACAATTTATTTTTTATTTTATCTGACTCCTATTATGGATTTTTTTCTCCAAATGAAACTGAAAGAATATTGAACTTTACTAATTACATTACATTACATTGCATTTAGCTGACGCTTTTATACAAAGCGACTTACAGTAAGTGCATTCGACCAAGAAGATACAACCTTGAAGAAAACAGAATCATATAAGTACATCAGGTTTCATAGAGCTAAAACATTTCAAGTGCTACTCAACAGGCTTTAGATAAGCCAGTCCTTTGTTAGTATATAAGTGCTTTGTTAGTAATTCTATCGCTCGAAGTGGAGTCGAAAGAGATGAGTTTTCAGTCTGCTCCGGAAGATGTGCAAGCTATCTGCTGTCCTGATTTAATTGCCACAAACTTTACTGAAGTTACTGAACACAAATTACATTTCTTTTTTATTAATAATGTAAAAATAAATGTTCAATATGGATACTTTTGGACACCTCAGAATCATCTAAATAAATAGTACATAGAAAATAAAAATAAACCTCCACTATTCATGAATCATCATTAAACAGTTTAAAATGTTCAAATATAATGTAATATCATCTTATCTTACTTCCTTGAAATTTCATCTGGGCATATTATGATTACTTATTTTTGAAAGACATTTGGTTGGGAATATAAACCTTGGTCTCATACATAGTCTTTGGTCATGTGATCACTAAATTATGTTGCGATTTCTTACACTTCATGGTTAAACATGAACAAATAACAAGCAATATCGGACCACGCCATCGACACAGGCTCACAACAGCACATACTGTAAAGCCGTAAAGCCTGTGTGGACGTACCGTTACGGCCCGTCCACTCAGCGGCTTTGGAAAAAGCTTGCCGGCGGGCGTGTCTGAAACTCGACCAACAACCAATCACATGAATCTCCCGCCCCTGACACACAAGCAGCGGTTTGATTGGCTCGAGCTTGTACTGGCATATGATTTGATTGGCTGACGCTTCCACCGAAAGCTTCAGAAGATTCAAAAGTTGAACATTGCTCAACTTTTGAAGCCTGAGATGCCTGGAAATCTCCGCTTTGCTTCCCACAATGCAGTTCGGCGAAAAGTGAGGCAAAGTGACGTCACCCCATTCAAAGTAATGATTTCAGGTCACAAGAAGATCTTCAAGAGCTCTAAGAAACGTATATTTAAACATCTATCTCATAATCCAGATGCTGAGGTGACGTGTTTTCTGCTGAGTAGCCTTTATAATCATCATATCTTTGTTCCTGATATTATAGTTCCTCACATTGTTCTCTCGTTTGACTACGTGAGCTGCAGAGGAGTCACTATAAGAATGTCATGCCTATCAACTGCACTTATATGATAAAGTGATTTAGATTCTGAATGAGGAAGAAACATTTATTTTTTACGAGCCATAGCGAGCGTGGCCTTGTCCTCTGCCAAAGACACGAGAGGCATACATAATCACGTCATGTGTGTGTGTGTGTGTGCGTGCGTGCGTGCGTGCGTGCGTGCGTGTGCGTGTGCGT
Source organism: Gobionotothen gibberifrons (assembly GCA_943591055.1). NCBI lineage: Eukaryota > Metazoa > Chordata > Actinopteri > Perciformes > Nototheniidae > Gobionotothen > Gobionotothen gibberifrons. The sequence goes on from CALSBZ010014611.1 coordinate 60,597, forward strand.
GTGCGTGTGCGTGTGCGTGCGCTGGGAATGAATGGTTGCAGTTTCACAGACTGTCGAATAGAGAGCATCATTACACACAGCTCTGACTGCCGAGAGATCATTTGAATAATGTACTTGGTTATATTATTATCTGTTCCATTCATTATTAGCTGCTGGAGTGGTTCTGTTGCTATTACAGAGGGATAACACTTCACTGTTTGAAACCTTTCATTCACTGAGCTGGGTTTGGCATAATGCTGTGTGTTGTCTCCGAGGACGCAACCATTATCTGCGGCACAGAAATCCTCTCGCCATAGAACGTCTTCAGCTTCATAGGAAAACAACCTTTTTTCCACCTTTTTTGTTAATTTTCCAAATGTAAATACATCTCTGCAGAGGAATGAATTCCACCGCTACTTATCGGATTTGTGTAGCTTTGAGCGCTAAACAGCAAACAAAGCCAAGGGAAATAAAAGAGCCATCCCATAACACAACATCTGTTGACATCAGCCCGTTAAGTGAAATATGACCCCACTGCACGCTTTCATACGTATAAAAACACAGCTTTTCTAGTTTGTGGTCCAATCTGCTAATCTACAGAGCACTTCCATGGCGCCTCTGAATTAATTAGACAATTTGGCACCCAGCAGTCTCATTTCTCGTTTCCCCCAGTGAGAAATGGGCTCTCTTGTTACAGTGATGCACAAATATAATTCCCCACTTTGCCAGATGTCCCGCGATCTGCAGCTACTAGTTTATTTCCCTTTGAGAATGTAAGGGGATAGGGCGACCCGCGGATCATTTATACTCCTTACAAATGACATCCCAGATATTGGAGGAATGTCGAAATGGATGCGTAGAGGTGAAAGATATCTTAACTTATTCTTTTTTGTGATACTTTATCGATCGCTCACACTGCCAATGGAGCGAAAGCAGGGGGGGGGGGGGGGGTCAACTGCAGGGCAGGGCCTCTGGAGCTTCTATTGTCTTCACTTTATTCAGCTCAAGGTCAATACTTTATGGATATCTGCACTCCACAACATCCATTATATAAATGGAAGTTTTACACAGGCAGGGGAGTGAAATGCATTCAAGATTGGTGTCAATATTGTCATGAATTACGTCCACGTGTAAGTCTGCAGCGAGGTACAGGAAGGAAATGGAATCAGGCACAGTGAGGATAAATAAAAGGTGTGTGATTTAAAAAATATATATAATCACTATTTTTCTCTTCCATTATTGATGTACTAGTGTTTATGAAAGGAATGCTGATGCTGAGGCCATACAATTAATATGACAGAACTACAATTTGACATGATGACTTTTGCATAACTCTGTGCTTGACTTCTATTTGAGGAAGTATAATTGAACTCACCTTGAGCAGATCAATTACACCTGAAAGGTTCTAACTTATTCAGTAAGAATACAACTATGTTAAAGAGGCCATATTATGCTTTTGGGGGTTTCCCTTTCCTGTGGTGTGTTTATATATATCTTGTTGTGCATGTTAATGGTCTGCACAGGCTAAAATCCCTGTGTTTTTACATAGTGACATCACTATGTAACAGTCGCGCTTCTATTGGCTAGCCCTCCAACACATTGTACGTGATAGGCTAAGGGGCGGGACATCTCTAACGGCCCCTACACACGGCGGCGTGCGTTGACGCTTGCCGGCGGGCGTGTCTGAAGCTCGACCAACAACCAATCACATGAATCTCCCGCCCCTGACACACAAGCAGCGGTTTGATTGGCTAGAGCTTGTACTGGCATATGATTCGATTGGCTGACGCCTCCGTCGAGCGTCATTCAAAGTGAATGGGCAGAAGCGTTGAAGCGGCAACGCACGCCGCCGTGTGTAGGGGCCGTAAGCGGTTGACCAATCACAACAGAGCCGGCCAGCTAACCAATCAGAGCAGACTGGGCTCTGGTTTCAGACAGAGGGTGAAAAGAGGTGCTGCAGCACAGGCAGTATGAGAACAATAAAGAGCTTTTTGAACATTAAAGCATGGAGACGTGAACATTAGCAGAATATATCCTCGAGCAAACAATGCTTCAATGAATGTTAAACTGAGTAATTTGACCCAGCAGCTTAAAAAACTAACTGTTATTGCTTAAAACGACAATTAATATTTCTGAAAGGCACAAAATGTGGTCTCTTAAAATGTTTTTCATACAAATGCAACAGCTCGAACGACCCAGATGTCATTAATATGCAGCGTGATGTTATGGTTCAAATCTGCCTTTTCGCTATAGGTTACAATGGGACTTTTTAGGGTTTCTTTCGAAAGCTCTGCCGACAGTAAATCTTGTGTACGCTTGAGTTTATTTCCCACTGGCTGTTTCTCAGGAAGGAATCAGAAGTCAAGTCACAACAGGAATCAGCAGGATAATTAGAGTAATTAAGAAAGCGTGGGGCAGGCGGTGTTTTGGATGCCATGAACCACTAAGCACAATCCCTGGGTGGTAATTACTTGAACACACACTTCCAGCTTTGTTCAAGGTTTTGCTACGCTGGCCTTGGATTGTATAGGAGTGGTGTGTGAACGCAGGGAGACATAATTGGCTGTAGAAACAAAACATGATCTCAAACTGAGAAGGTTTTGTAATTTGCATCTTGGGAAATAAACAGGTATGCAATTTCACTTGAGCAATTAGCACATGCCTACAAAAGAGTGACATCTTGGTTAACCAGTGTAAGTACAAGCATCATTCACAGTGTTTATGTACAATGAAGAGGTCATTTATTTATACTTTTACTCCATTACAACTCAAAAGAGAAATGAGAGTCTCCATTGATCCCTTGGTGATATTCAAAAGCTAACCAGAAGTATGTGTTGTTAATACATATGTAGAAATGTTGGAACACGAAAGCAATGAACACATTTATGCCTCATTATAATCATAATATAATTATTAGGAGTTGGGAAATTCTGCACAATAGGTACAGTGTTTACTTTTTTGTAAACAAACATTTTGATGTTAAATCTTCTGTAGTTAAAGAGGATATAGTGTGCTCATTTTCAGGTTCATATTAGTGTTTAGTGTCATACTGTGACATCCATGCTGTAATGTTCAAAAATATCCTTATTTTGCATAAAACTAAAAGAATACACTACAAGAAAAGGGAAAACCCAAAAAGCACAAGGGCCTCTTTCACTTACAGTAAGTAAACATTTTGATTGCATTACGTTTACCTGTAATGGAGTATTTCTACACTGTGGCAAAATATCTAAATACTTCTATGGACCAACTTTCTTGAAATGCTTGCTAGACATTTGTACATTTCCTGGTGGAACAAGTACGATGTATAGGTGCTTCAGATGTGATTCAATTAGATTTAATTTTTTCACTCCTTCAACACACAAAGAAAGGTGAGTCAAGATATCCTTGTATCTAATGTGCGTGACATTTTGAAGGTTTACGTTTCACCCAACCCACTCTCACAGTCTGCGTACAAATGACACGACTTTGCAATTGTCGTGCAATAGATACGCAGAAGTCCGTTTTTAGCGTGCATATGATACGCCCACGTTACGTTTGTTATGAACGCATGTCAAATACGTTTTTTTTCTACAATTTTCTTCCGCGTTACGCTTGTTGTGAACGTTAGCGTGTGTTGCAGGCACGAATGTTAAATGCGTTTATTTTCTACATATCTTTGCCATTTATTTAACCCTAACCCTAACCCTAACCCAATAAGCTGCTGTGTCGTTTATTGCACCGCAAACATTCAAACTGTCATTGGAACGGCGATCAAGCCTGAAGCCACAGAGCTCTTTGTTTTAATGTTTGAGGTGCAACATCAGCGTATCATATGCACGCTAAAAACGGACTTCTGCGTATCTATTGCACGACAATTGCAAAGTCGTGTCATTTGTACGCAGACTGTGAGAGTGGGTTGGTTTCACCGCATGGACTGGATTACTTCAGAATGACCTTGCTGCATGGTTACATCACACATCATATGTATAAATGTGTCTTTAGATTGTGTCTATAGGCAGGGCCGTCCCTGGCCAACATGAGGCCCCACGCAAAGTTAAATGATGAGGCCCTCTGTTTCGCAAGCGTCGTCAACGGACGGACGGACGGGATGTGCAAGTGGAGCCTCGCAGCGACGAAACCGTGCCGCGCCACACTAATTGCGCCGCATAAGCGCTTAAGTGCGCCGCATTTTCGACTCAGTTGAGGCACCCTCCGCAAGGTGAGGCCCCACGCAGTCTGCATGATCGGCCTGTAGGGAGGGACAGCCGTGCATATAGCTATATACATATTTGCATACATATTTGTATATATATTTGTTTTTGTATTCTGGATAGATTGACAATAAAGTTGACTTTGACTGATGCTCCTCTCTGGCCTGAAAGCACCTCTTCCTGTTCTCTGTCCTGCACTAAACATGGCTCCTGTGTGAGGAGAACTTCCCATGTCTATTCCTACTGGGGAATATCCGAGCTCCACCTGGTGAGAAGTCCTGGTGCGATACTGATACGACTTGTTTCCCAGAAGTCTGCTCCACTGATGAAACACTGACACATTTGTTACACATTCATGTACATTCTGCCTGCCTCTCGCTGTCCGATATATCATCTCCAAGGGGGAACCTAAAATCACTCATCTCACATCCATCCCCATCCATCGCCTCCCTGTCAGTTAACGGCTCACTGTGGCAGTACGAGGCGGACCTTTGACACACATTACCTTCTAAGTGCAGCTTCCGCAAAGTTAATGGCAGCTATGGTAGACATTAAATATCACAAAAAGTCTCCGAGACACTTTTTAAAAGTCACTTTCTTTCTTCTCAATGAAGATTACGCACTGCCATTTCATTTTGGAACGACACATGGACTGCTTTTATAAGGTAAATGCTTTATGTCTTACCCGAAAGTGCACAATGTGTCCCTCAATCATCCGTCCAAACTTACTGTATGTGCTTTTTTGACAGGAGCAACTGTCTTTATGATCAGCTGCTAGTAGAGTATACTGCTTGGACACGTCCCCATGCAGATTCCTCTCTGGACAGGAAAGAGTTAACCGGATGGCGGCACTCATTTCTAATTTGATGTGATTAAATGGTATATTAAAAGCGAAAGCTGGGTAATATTCATCATGCTCATCGCCCACAAACGTAGACACTGCTGTCACGTCACGTTTGCTTTACTCTTTTGTAGGAAGAGGAGGAAGAACACAAGGTACAGAGAGACTATTTTTGGAGTATCCAAAGTTGTCTTATTTGCAAAACAAACCTCGGATTAGAAGATTTGTCTAATATGTTCTTATACCTTCTTGCGTTTTAATAAGCATGTTTTGAGAGCCTCCATCTTTGTTTTTAAGGTTATTTTACAAGCTCTGTCCCGCGACTATGAATAACAGTGTCTTGGTTAACTCTGCCACATATACAGAAATGTAAAATGTAGTTGAAAAGTGTTGTGACAGTCCCTGTAAATAAGTAAATAAGTAAATAAGTAAATAAGTAAATAAGTAAATAAGTAAATAAATAAGTAAATAAATAAGTAAATAAATAAATAAATAAAATGTTACATATATTTTACATTTCATTAAAAAGCAATCAAACAATGGAAATGGTCTTGCTTTTAATTGAACTATTAATTATTATTATCATTATTATTATTATTATTATTATCACTGTAACTTTTATTCATGTATTTTTTCTTTTAATGTTTATTTTATTATCTTTGCTTTTTAATGACTGTTTTTAAATGCCATTTTCTTAACGTCTTTCATTTTTGTAAAGCACTTTAAATTGCCTATATTGCTATATAAACACACTTGCCTTGCCTTGCCTTCCTTGAGACCCTTATCAGTTGTTACTGAACCGTGTCCCTAAATATTACCTTGAGAAATCTCATTAATTCCCACTAATTCACCGCCAGATTACATTTGGAGGAGGACTCGGGGAAAGTTGTACCTCTGACATAGTATCAATACTGCAATTGCATTCTGACAGGCTCCTCATTTGCTTAACAGGATCCCAATGCATTCTTGATTCTGTTATTAATCATTTACATACTCTGCGTGTCACCTGATAGCTCACCCCGCTGCGCTTTTCCGCTGCTCCTCTCATTAAAATGCTAATCTAAACTCCTGACCCGCCCTGCTGCTGCTGCGGACGGAAAATACTCATAATGACACTCTCCCTCTTGCTTCATCGCGCCCCCAAAGACCTCCAAACAGCAGGTGCCACGGGCCGAAAGAGGGAACTTTTCCACTCAGCAGGAGCACTCCAAGTATTCATTTATTCCTGCGCTGTGGAAACGCAGGGCTCATTAACCAAATGTGGGTTTTAAAGCCATTTCCCTCCGCCTCACATACTTTATATACTGTACACTATAGGTGACTCGTATGCATTGAGAAGGTTTACGGTTATGAACGGCCCATCAGAGTAATAACAGGAAGTGCTGAGGACACACTTTCAGAATCACTTACATGGAGGTATATTGACCAAACTGGTGAAATGTCACTAAGTACATTTACTCAAGTTCTGTAGCAAAGTGAAAACGTGAGGAACTTGTATTTAACTACACATTTGACGTTTTTCACATTATGCGACTTTTTATTTTGACTGCACTTAATTTTGTCGGAACATTTAAATGTTTTACTCCACCATTTGTTTCAATAGTTTTAAATTGGTTACTAGCTACCTTGGAGATGTATGTTATTAACACAAGATGTAAACCAACCAAATCATTATTGTATATTATAATAGGTTAAAGGTGGGGTAGGTAATTTTGGAGAAGCCAGCTCGAGTGCGCTAGGAAAGAAATCTGCCACTTCCTTACAGAGCCCCTCCTCCAACACACACGAACGCGCACATGACCAATGAGGGCACGAGATAAGTTTGTGCACAGATGGAAGGCTGACAGGCAGGTAGGCCATCCAGCTACTTTAGCCGGGCCGGCTCAGATGATTGGTCGTGCTTTTTACAGCGCCACGGCTTCCACAGATGACATTTTTTAAAGTATTTATTGTCAAAGCATTTAATATATTCATTGCTATCGGGATGTTAAGAGCATTCCATGGAATATAACAACATGTGTTTCTGAAATAAATTACATACCCCACCTTTAAGTTACCCAACAGTATATAAAGTAAATTAAATAAACCCCAACCATGTGCATCATTCAAATAACAAACTGAATAATGCATTATTAATTAAAATTATATAACTTTATATGATTCTAAAACGGGCCAAACCTCATTATAAGTACTTTTTGTACTACAGTATACGTATATATTGATGCTATTACCTTTGTGCTTTTACTTAAGTATATTTTCAGAGTACTTCTTCTTCCATTATAACACTGTTGCATTTGTACTTCTTCCTCTTCTGGTGTCATGCGCATAAAGCATTACAGATTACTAAAATAAAAGATAAAGCCTAAAAAAAGATATTGTGAAAACAGTGTTTCCCTGCCAGTTGCTGCAGGCTTCAGTCCAGACAACAATGCCTCTACATTTAAAACGGCTTCTAAGCACTGCGATAGTGAATGTAAATATAATCTGTTTTACATTGGATTTCCTTCTGTGTGTTAATGTTTTCCCATTTCAAATGAGAAACCCTGAAGCGTTTCAGCACGCAAGTCTAAAAATGACACACTTCTCCCTGGCTGATGGATATGGAAGTGCATTGTGATAATGGAGCAGTTATTTTGACTAAGCGCTGGCAGGGAACAGGGCACATGAGAACACACATGAATGGACGACCGCACAGCAAACCAAGCGTGGCGTCACAAGCCAGAGGAGGGCCTCTCTGACTGGTGAGACGCGGCTATATGGACTAAATATATGCACTAACACACTTCAGTGCTTAACATCACAATGTGGAGCTGCATCAAATGAAGATGTAAATATATTTAATATGCTGCATTTCAACATGAATCACAAACTAGAAACTCTAAAACCAACTCATCAGCATGATGTTAATGAATTAGTTTATGATCAGATATCCAATTGTGTTACTTCATACTTGAGGAGACTTTGAAATGTTTTTTCTTGGCTTTCTGTTTGATAATTAGATCAGAAAAAATAAACCACTCTTTTATACATCCATGACATCATACGTTGGCAGCAGCGGCGACTGGCCATCGGGACGTTCGGGACGTTCGGGACAAATCCCGGTACTGAAGTGGGCCGGGCTGGTCGGACGATGTGGGCCGGTCGGACGATGTGGGCCGGTCGGATAGGTCACTAGCACCCCCCCCCCCACCCCCGTTGACAATTTACTAGCGGTATTTACTTGCGGTACCGAGGTGGGCCGGCTGTACCGAAGTGTCGAAGGGCCGAGAGAGTTCCGGGCTTAGTCCCCTGGTTAGCAGTGAGCTAGCAGCTAGTTAGCTTAGCACAAAGTCCTGAAAGCAACTAGCCTCTAAACTTTAGAGAATTAATCTAAAGATGACTAATCAACACATTGTATTTAGTTTGTTTAGTCATTATGCAAATTAAAAGATGAAAACAATCGCATGTCTTCTGTGGCGTCACTTTTTCACTTCTTTTACATTTAGGCTAAAGACTTTTCTTTCCGTTGATGCTTTCAATTAAATCAAATCACTATTTATATCTAACACTGCACTGAAATCTGTATTCTTGTGTTTTATAACTGTGTTATTCGAATTCAAACTTGTTCAATTTTTTATTTTTTTCTCCTGGCTTTTTTACCACTGTTTTTTTAATATATCTCAATGTTGTTTTTTGTTCTGCTTTAGTTGTTTTTGTAACGCAGAAACAGAAACAGAGCAACAATGAACTGTGATGAATGTAAACACTTCGGCCGCGTCCATCTTGTGACGTCACGCAGTAGATCGCAAGCCACGCCCACGAAGGCCGAGGTCGACTGCGGATTTCAATTCAAACTCGTCAAATTCGTTGCTAT
>CALSBZ010014611.1:89462-106696 GCA_943591055.1 Gobionotothen gibberifrons
AGATAAGAAGCGGGCCGCTGTCACCGGGGGAGACGCTACACGGCAGGTCTCTTTCCTCAAACATCCTCCGCTCGTCTCCACGCAGAGATGGCCTTAAACTGACACCGACAACAGGAGCCTCATTAATCTTTATAGCAGCGCGAGAGCTACCCTCTTCTCTCTGCCTGTCTTCTAGGTGGCATATTCTCCCGAGAGCGCTATTCAACATTTTGGAGGTGCAGCACGTTGTCAGAGCAAAAGATTGAGCATGTGGCTGGGAGCAGATGAAAGGCAAACAGGGCATGTATTTGAATATAACCTGTGTGAAGGCATTTAGGGAATTAACAGCTTAAGCAGCTCTGAGATCTGTATGTTCCCGGCACCTGTGCTCGTGACCCTGCATACTGCATCGCAGCTCAGGATGTTAACGCAGGGGTTTGGGGCCTGCTGTCAGCGCTGAGACAATGTATGCGTGCACCCGGGAGGAATAGCTGGACTTTACATCCGTAGTGAGAAGCAAGAAAAAAAGCTTGTATTTATTATCGTCATCGTTTTTATTGCAGCCCAACCTGTCTTGTTCCGAAGATATTAAACACACACAAAGGGCACTGAGAAGGTATGATCGAGGCGATGCCCCAATTCTGTCAAAATGTTCCCTCTCTGAGTCCTCCCTGCTTTTTCTATGCTGCTTTGTTGCCTGGCTCGCCTGTAACAATCAATCATCTCTTTACACCTGGGCTGTGATGGGCCTGCTAGCCTCTGTGCTGCGGTGTAAGAGCAAGATTCATTTTACATTAGCTGACAATTTACTAGCTGGGAAATCGCAAAAGGTTATCTGGCATGATATTCACAGAGCGAAATACCACCTATACTTAAATATCAATAAATAGATAATGACATGTACTAGTTGTTCATATAATTATGCTTAATAAGCAGAGGTGGAAAACTACTCAGATATTTTAGTTAAGTAAAAATAGCAATACTACAGTGTACAAATACTCCAAGTCCTGTGTTCAAAATGAAGCTCATGTAAAAGTAGTCGGTATCGACATATACTTAAAGTATCAAAAGTAAAAGTACTAATTGAGCAGAGTGGCTAACTTAAGAATGATTTATATACAATTATTGATCCATTTATGTGTTTAGGTGACATTTATTTTAATCGATGTATAGCAAGGGTGTCATTTCATCGCGGGCCACATTCGCATAAAGGTTGCACTCAAAGGGCCGGTTGTAACTTTATAAATATATAATATATATATATAAAATAATGTATTATATTACATTAGTGCCTCTGAATTGGATTATTATCGGATAGGATAAGAACTTAGTAATTAACTACGTCTGAAAGCAGAAGTCCAGGGCAAATAATTGCAAGTCTCTTCAGTGCGCATGTCACAAAACGAGATGCATTGTGGGACATGTAGTTTATGGGCAACCTGCTTCTGTAAAGTGGCATGTAACCGTATATACATAAAATGAAGTCGCGGGCCGGATTTGGCCCCCGGGCCTTGAGTTTGACACCCCTGTGCTAATGTGTAGCTTAACCTATAATAATTGATCATGCGTGCATTATTTGAGTTATATGTTATATTAATAATCTAAATCTGCAAAGTAGCTAGAAACTAAAGCTGTACAATTGTTGTAGTGGAGTAAAAAGTATATACCATAAATACCATATACCATGCACCACGTGAGGTCAAAAGTCCCTCAAATCTTTTCTTAAGTACATTTCTAAATGTACTCAGTAACATTCCAGCCCTTATAAGAAACTTGAAATAAAAATACATTACGGTATGAGAACATTGGTTTTAAATTGTAGTCGTATATCAAACTTTCTAGATTGAAACACAGCTCAGTCTCTGTGAGCCCGAACTATTAAGATAAAACGTCTTTTTTTATCCAACTGGGAAACTTCTCAGCCAGAAAGAGGTCACTGCAGCACGTAGGCCTAAAACAGCCTGAGGCGGATGAGAGTGGAAATAAAAAACCCACAATAGGTTTCTTCCATACGTGTGAGCAGAATTCTTATTCCTAGTCGAGGGTCAAGAGCTGTGACCTGGCTCCAATCTTAGTGGCAGATCCAAATGTCTCCAGCAGCAAAATGACAAAGATTAACTGTCCCTCTGAGCTTGAAGGCTCATAATTAATGCTGCCTCACTTCCCGCTGCGTCTGCTGGGAGGAGGATTGACACTGAATTGATAGAGTTGCCATTTAAGGGTCAGTCGTAGCATGATAGGACAGACGGAGCGGGCACGTTTCTGTCAGGATTAAGCCTACATCGATCCGTCGCTGAATCCCTAATGTCCACAGTCTCACGTTAAGAAAAAGGCCTTATTATCTATTGGCGAGAAACGGCTTACTGAAAAAATGAAACATACGTCACAATGTGGCATTATCAGTAAGAGCAAAAACTACCTTGGATGTAATGCCACCAGTGTTAATTTTGGCAGCTGTTTTTGATTTAGTCTTAGTTTTTAGACGAAAATGGTTATTAGTTTTAGTCATATTTTAGTCATTCCTATCCTTCGTAGTTTTAGTCGACGAAACTTTTAGTCCAAATGTGTCTCTATACTCTCTGAACGCTCCGTCCCGGCAGATCCGCTGTGTCCGCTGCAGCATGTTAGGCCCCGCCCCCTGCACACAGAGAGAGAGTTAGGCCCCGCCTCCCGCACACAGAGAGACACAGGGAGAGAGAGTTAGGCCCCGCCCCCCGCACACAGAGAGACACAGGGAGATCGCTCTTCTGGAGTGAAGAGAGCGGAAATAACGATATTGCAAGTTAGAAACGTAAGATGCATTTTGACAGACAAGACGGACACTTGGGGGAAAATATGCTGCATTTTGAATGTCCGATAGTCCACCATTAACACCTTAGTCCCGTCTCGTCTCGTCAACGAAAACTAAATATACATTTCGTCCAAGTTTTTGTTATCAAGAATCTATTTTTAGCTCGTCATCGTCTTGTCTTTGTCATGTAGAAAAGGTCGTTGACGAACATTTTTCGTCATAGTTTTCGTTGACGAAATTAACACTGAATGCCACATAAAAAAGGCGGGAATTTTCACTACTGCCCGCGCTGTATTAGCATAGCACAGATACATGTGATCACTTTGGGAATAGTTGTATTGTGATCGTTGACCATCACAACATGGGTCTAGACACATTATTTGTTCATTTATCTGCAATATTGGCTGATAGTGAAAAGTGTGAAAATTGCGTTTTTTGTAATGGTGGCACTAATTTCCATAACAATTACATTTTAACATAGCTCATCATTTTCTACATACCTTTTCCATTTTGGAAACACTGATTATAAGTATATTTCTGTGTCGGTGCAAAATACACCCTTCTTGGTACAAGACTAAAATGCTATTTTGTTGTAATGGCGGCACTAATTAGCATAATAGCATTCCACGGACACATGTGATCACTTTAAGATTAGTTTTATTGTGTTCCTTGACCCTCAAAACATGGATCTGGACACCTTGTTTGTTCAGTTGTCTGCACTAATGGCTGAGATGTAGTGAAAGGTGTAAAAAGAGTGAAACTCGATGTTTAGGGTAATAGGCGTACTAATTTGAAAAAATATATATGTGGGAACATTTGCCAACTTTTTAACATAGCTAATCATTTTCTACACAATGTTTCCAATCTAGAAAAGCTGATTAGAAGTATATTTCAGGGGGGTGCATGATACCTCCTTGTACCCACTACTACTAACACCTAATTCTACAATGCTAACATATGTGTAGCGCACATTATACAGAGGGTTAATCGATATGAATACTACCATACGAGCACATGGCCTTTTTAGCGCACATTACACAGACAGGAATCAAAGTAAGAATTTGGGCTTAATGTCAATAATTCAGAATTCATGTTAATATTTATATTTATTGAAGTGAAAAACTTAAACCTTATTGTTCTTACCAGTTTTGTCATGCAACACCAGACGTGTATTTGTTTTATCTCAAACCAAATTATGGGAAAAGTTCGTTTTTTAAACTTAATCACATCTTATTTTTGTGATTGTGACAATTAACGTTTTGATTGATCAACAACTAGTTTTAGGTCTTATTGGAAGTTATGGCTCAGCGGGAAAATGGCGATCTAATAATCTGAGGGTCAATCGTTCAATCTCCATCCCCTTCAGTCAACATATCGAAATGTTACGTAAAAAGACTGAAACCAAAATAGTTTTTTATAGGCGATGTCTGACGTTGTAGAAGTACTTTGTAAGTCACTTAGCTAAATGTAATATTGCTGAGGACAGAGGAGATTTCATCTAGAGGCTTTTAGCTTTTATTCTTCTTTTTCTTTTCAGCAATTACCAATAAAAGTGACACAGCAGGCTTTCACAGGTCTTTGGTGGAACATTTGTGATGTTGGTTTTCAGGCTCACGGCAACACGCTGCCCGTCACTGTGTGGCACAGAGCAGCAAACAGCCTTGGAAAAAGGGCGGCTTTGAAAGACTCCCTCCTACCTCTGAGTGGGTTTTGCAAATCCCTCCATTGAAGTGGGCTTATTTCTTAACAGCGCTCCTACCATTTTGTATGGATCCTCCGGAATCCTCTTCGCACATAAACGCCCCCACAATGACGAAGAAAAATGGAAGTGTTCAGTCATGAAATATAGTCTGACTCAGAATCAATAAGCGGAGGCGTGAGAGATGGGGGACTATTTTCTGTTCCTGGACTGTCTGAAGATACAATGAGACTCACAGTAAACAGGCTGGTGAGTGAATACATTTCAGTGGAGGTGGACAAACCCCCCCACCCTCATATATAATATCATTTGTACATGGACAGTGGTGGAAAGTAACAACGTACATATCCCCAAGTACAATTTTGAGGTACCTTTCTTTACATTACCAGCAATTTTCTTAAAATCCAGGCTGAAGACTTTTCTTTTTGAACTATTCATATCTCTAATATGTATTCATGTATTTTGTCTTTTAATGTCTATTTTATTATCTTTGCTTTTTAATGACTGTTTTTTTTAAATGCCATTTTATTAATGTATTACTTGCCTTGTGTTGAAAGGTGCTATATAAATAAACTTGCCTAGCCAATATATTTTCAATTAAAAATCTGAATCAGAAACACATTATTAATCCCAGGGGGAAATTGGTTTTCATGACAGTTGTAAAATAAAAATAAATACAAAAAGATATATAAATATAAGGAGTAAAAATGTGTAATGAAATATCAAATACAATATATAAACATCAGAAAGTAAAGCAATATATCCAATAAAGATTTTAAAAAGAAGAAAAAAGAATGTTATATTAATTAATAAATCATTTAAAACATATACAAAATACTCCTTTATAACTGTTACTCTGTTTATAAACATTTAACTGATATGTGTCGTGTCTTTACTCATTCAGATTATTACTTAATGAAAAATATAAACCCATTACAAACTAAATATTGAAAGATTATTACAGGTTAAGTATGCAGCAGCGGTTTATTAAGTCGTTCAAATTAACTCCACCTTTTTCGGCTGTAATTAAATGCATGAATGCATCTATAGTCATAGTCCAGTAATTTAATATAAATATGATTTTTAATTGGCTCATTATGCATAATGAGTATTTTTACTTGATGCCAATACTTTTGTACTTTAATTTAAAGGTCCCCTATTATACTGTTTTTCTTCAATATATTATAGGTCTCAGATATATACAAAGCATGTATCTTAAGTGTCGAAATACCAAACAGATCTTTGCATTACCCATAATCCCCTCTGTTTCAGCCCTGTTTCCAAAGTGCTGATTCTCTGTCTGTTACTTTAGATGAAAATAAGGAGCCCCTCCCCACGCCCCTCTGAGAGACATTTGGTTACAAAGAACTCAATGGTGCTCTAGGAGGAGATTCAGGTGATAAGGGGGGGGGGGGGGTTACCTTGGTTGCTGATTGGCTAATGGTTACACAAGCCAAAACATCGTGATGACATCATAAAGTGGCCAAAATCTGATCAGCTCATTTTCAGACAGGTTTTTATAGAAATGGATCAGGACAAAAAGAGAGAGAATCTTTGTTCCTGAAACTTTCAGAGTCTCTTTCCACAGAGGGGACACATGTTGATGTAGAAGAGACATGAAGAAGAGGGGACACATGTTGATGTAGAAGAGACATGAAGAAGAGGGGACACATGTTGATGTAGAAGAGACATGAAGAAGTGGATTTTGCATAATAGGTGACCTTTAAGAAGGATTGTTCAATGTGGGAAATTGACATGTACCAGAGTATTTATACAATTGAGTTGTACTACTTCTGAGTACTTCTTACTCTACTGGAAATGGAAGAAAGCACTCCTCCTCCACCTCCTCCTCCTCCTCCACCTCCTCCTCTTCCTCCTATATATATGGAGGTTAAATGCTTAGGCCGCAGAAAGCCAGTTCTCATAAAACAAGCTGCTATGTGTTTTATGGCGGAGGAAGACGCCTCACAGACTTCCAGTGATATCTGGGGAAAAATATATAAGCGGATCTATGTCTAATTCTCTTTCGTGCCAACCTCGGAGAAAATTGGAAATGGGTAGTGAATAGCTCAATTTGTCTTGATGTAATTTAATGGCCTGTACCTGTTATGGGCTGAGTCTAATGCAATAAAACACAATGAGTGAAAATGCTTCTGACTCAGGGAAACAGGGCTGCAAATGGCCCGGCAGCTGCCTGAAAGCTTTTCAATTTCCACTGAAGGCTGGGTTAAAAGCCTGAGCATTTATGGCAAAGAAAAAGAAGAAAAAAAAGGTTAAAAACCACCGGAAAAATGTCTCTATCTAGCTTTTCCTCAAAAATGTCAGATACAATATACTCAAGTAATGAGAGAGGTACGGACGTTCATTTATGTGTCAAGTGTAGACTTCCAGAAATAAAGGCTGTCAAAGGAGGAAAAAAGCATTTGTTTGGTGGTCATCGTCTGACAGAAGTAATAGAGTTAGGTGGAGGTTGTTACATCCTGTTACTTCCTCAGAAGAACTGATATTAATAGCCTCTCCTTGAAAGCCATTAGCTAAAACATGACAAAGCTTTTAGACAGAGCTAGGAAGGAAAGATGGGCTGTGCTTTAAAATGACTGGAATTTGAAGTAAAAAGCATGTATGTGACGCTATAGGAAAACTACTCAAGTTAATCATAATGTAAATGGACTGTACTTTTATAGCGCTTTATCCAGTCTTTTAAGACCCCTCAAAGCGCTTTACATACTGCATGTCATTCACCCATTCATACAGAGCAGTGTATCTTACTCTAGGACAGTGCTTCTCCGTGAGTGCCCCCTAGTGGTCCGTGACTATATTGGTAACATTTCTTATTTGAAATTAATTAATTAATTAAAGTTTTCCGCACTCTCGTGGGAATATCTTCGCAATGGAGCGAGGTTAAGTTTCACTTTCGATTGCTTGATATAGCCCAACGCAACACCTTCGTCACACATGTTGCCACTTGTTTGTACCATTTTCAGGCGATTTATAATCTGTTCTAGAAAAACGATGTGTTTTTTGATATTTGTGGAGTTAGGTGGTCCGCGAGTGTTTTTGTATTGGTGGTCCTTGGTATGAAAACGTTTGAGAAACACTGATCTAGGACCTAACATTCACACACCGTTGGCCATCGGGAGCAACTCAGGGTTAAGTATCTTGCCCAAGGATACATCGGCATGTTGGCTGCACGGGCTGGGATCAAACCCACAACCTTAATTGGTTAATTGTGAAGTTGCCGCGAAATTAACAGAATAACTGCTTCTGCATTATCGTCAGAAGACAAACCAGCAGAGGCAGATAAGAGAGGGATAACACTGATTGCAAAGATATGTGAAAGTTAAGAGCATCCGATTACTTTGGCTATATGATTATTGGAGTGATCATCTTATTTTCAGAAGCTTAGCATGAAGTCATTTTCCAGCGAAACATATTTCCAGTGCAAACACACCCTATCCTATATGGCTTCACATCTTTTTACCTCGAATGAATGCACAACACATCCTGTATAATGTGCTATACTGGTGTTGCAGTGTGGCCTCAGTGGATTCCTACAACTATATATCAGTGTATTCGTGCATGAGGCATAACAATGTGTGCTCCATCTTAAACATAACAATATAATATAACAACCCAAGGTTTAGGACGTGATGAAATGTGCTTGTTTCTACCTATTCTTTATCCATCTACTATTTTTAAATTGCTATTTTTCCATTAATACCCAATTCGTTTTGCGGAACCACACAACTCCTCTGAGATCGGTCCAGAACACAAAAGTCAACAGAGTTTTTTTATAGTAAAGGAGGCGAGAGTGTTGCCTACTTTTTGTTTTGTTTTCAAACCCGATTATTGACCGAATCCTTCCCTCATCAGTGAGCCTAAAGGGGAAGCAGCGTGTTGCTGAATAAAGGCATCTGTGTACCGTCAATATAACCCCAGGATACATGAATGTGAAAAATAATCGAACAAGACGAATAACAGTATCTTCGGTCGACATCATTTCCTGTCTTGTCCCTCTGGTTTCACTTACAGCAGCCGATGGCTCAGACAAACTCATTACCAGACCACAAGGCAGGAAATTGACTTTCTTTTTTCTTTCGTCCGAGGCCAAGCTTATAGTTTCTGATGTTTTCCCACCAATATCACTGTTTGAGCAGCCGTAGTGATCCCGATTACACCTCAAGACAAGAGATGTCAATAGTACCTTCAGACAAAATATGAACAAAGGTTGTATAATTTCCTGATAAAAAATATCCTCAAGGAAATCACACTAGACCAAAACATGTTAATTATGTATCGCTTTATGGTATATTCATGTGTTTGGCCAAGCTCAATGGATTGATTACCTTACAATTTGGTGCATACATTCATGGTCTCCAGTGGAAGAATTGTGCTGACTTTTCCACTGGCACACTTGGTTAATGTTTTCATTATTATCCAAATATATTGAAAACGACTGGATGGACTGTCGTGAAATTGCTACAGACTTTCACAGTATTTAGTGGATATATATGTGTGATAACGAGGACCACCAGATATTTGATATACCTCCTCATGAGGTCAGGAAATGTAATGTGTCCAATATTTTGGTTTTGACCACATACCTGCAAACGTATAACATGAATTTCACTCACCCATAACCAACTATACTTTGCGTCCAGTGCTAATTGGCATATATGTGCAGCATGCTTTCCTAATACATTGATGGTGAAGATGGTAATCAATCTTAGCATTAGTAATCTAGCATTGTCTTTGTTGTTGTTAGCAGTTAGCTCAATCGCATACACTACAAAAACTCAACATCTTGCCAAGTATATTTGTCTAATATCTAGTCAGAATATTTCTTTACTGCTGATATAAGACACAATGACTTCAGAAGTAACACTGCAGTGAGATATCGGGTCTTGTTTTTAGACAATGCATCATCTTGTTAAGTCTTATTTTGAGTTGTATCTCAAATGAAACACATATTTGTTTTACATATTTATCAGAAAATCACATCAGAAAACAGAACACTTTGGAGTATTTGCGGCTTATATTGTAACACAACATTTCCTGATTCTGGGGAAATATAGTTCAAAATGAGTTCTCCCAGCTAAAGACAAGATCTGATTTATCTAAATATCCCTTCTTATTTCAATTCTCTTACCAAGCTAATGTTCACTGGTTCTATTGGCAGATGTTTGTACTTATTTAAAGTGAAAACACCTTGTCTTCATTATTGTTTAACTTGTTTTTGGAAAAGCATTTTTCCAGTGTATAAGCCTGTAAACTCGTAGCCTACTTTAAGTATGTCCTTGATAAACAGACACTATGACACATACTTTATACTTCCTGCATATCCATTTGCTGATGGAAACATGTCCATAGCTGTATTCCTGTTATTTGACCATTAGCAGTCAGTACCTCTTGGCTCCAGGCAGCATCAAACCAGCACGAGAGACACCGGGATGACCAAAATAGCCGCAGGTCAAAGTCATTTCTCTCTTACTTTGGCTGTACTGAAAACAACTAAGAGTATTTATTTCATATCATATGACTGGTGTTTCAGGATCAATAGCTCCAAGTCCACGAGGGAACACCCTCTGGCTCTGGTTTGAAATCAAATTGTACACAGACTGAAATAGCTCCTGTGTGACTAACCTCCTTTTTCTGCCATAACGACTGAGTGGCTTTTTGTATAGACCAGAACATTAGATTTGTTACTCTATTACAGACCCCAAAGCACATATTAAAAAAACACAGCTTGTCAATAATAGCTGCTAATATGGTCAAATATGGCTGTGTGTGTGTTTTAATAGCCATCTGGCAGCTATGTTGGGCAATTTAAAAGCAATTGGAGTTGTAACATATAGGAGAAAGACAGAAAAAGGTTGATGTGGGACAGAGATACAGTAGGAGCGGGCAATTACAGTAGCTGCAAAGCAATCCTCTTGTAAAAATACCTTAATGCACGGGTTTATTGATTTACTGAATGCAGTTTGGTGACAGCTCCCATCTCGAAGCCTCACTGACCACTGAAGTGTGCATTAGGACTCGGCGTTGGAAGCAATATGGCTTTTAAAATTCAACAATCTGTGCAAAGAGGAACGGCTCAGGACACAAGGTGACAGAGGGGAGCCGCCCATCACTTGTCAGCATTGTCAGGGGGCAATGCCTCATTATCCTCGATCTATTGGCTTCTATTCAAGTATTCCCATCACCTTTCCTTTGTGGCTCGCATCAGAGAATGAGAGGGGGTCTCGAGGGGATATATATGTTTGTATAAATATGTCAAAAATTGTCTCGGTATGCATTCCTTTGCTGCTTCGGACCCTTTTGTTTGGCGGCACACTGAGGTGGCTTTTGTGTATCTGCCAGCTGGTTCACGGCTCTCTCCATCAATGGCACGTCATTTAGGAGATAAGCATCGGTTGGCGGCCCACTCCTCTGACACCAGCACTTCCTCCCGGAGTCAGCAGATTACATTTTAGAAGTTGACAGCTTGTTATCACTCTCGATAGCAGGAGGGCTTAATCTTTTGTTCTGTTCGGGTTCGGGTAGGACCGAGAAGTCACTGATTCTTCCAACTACCCTGAACGTGCCCTCTGCAGTGACACACGCGGTGAATAGGCCACTCTCTCCTCTCGCTCTTCCCATCTTCCTCTCAGAGTGCCTGCACTTTGTAGAGGGATTACAGTGATGGGAGCCTCAGCGGTGCACAATGATATCCATTCAACATGTCTCTCCGGCAGACAGAGGATGGGTTCAAGTCTGATTTGATAATGGCTACGCCGGCTTCAGACTGCAGGGACGGATTACAGCTCCTGAGGCCGGACTTGTCCTTTGGGAACAATCATGTGGAAACCCTTCTCAGAATAATATCCATGACCATAATCAGGGGCGGAGAATGGCATGGTTCTTATACAATATTGGAGCTGATACTGATACGGAAAGCTTCACCTTAGCTGAACTTCACACCTCATGCTACTGTGCTGGACAATGACTGGAATCTGAAGGGAAAGCATGTATGTGACCCTATAGGAAGAGTGAGGTTGAGGTTGTTACATCCTGTTACCTCCTCAGAACTGACCTCTCATTGGGTCGCTGAAAACCATTAGCTAAAACATGACAAAGCTTTTAGACAGAGCTAGGAAGGAAAGATGGACTGCGCTGTACAATGATTGGAATCTGAAGTGAAAGCATGTATGTGACGCTATAGGAAAACAACTCAAGTTAATCATCACGTATGTTAGTTGATTGTGAATTTGCCACTAAATGAACAGAATAACTGCTTCTGCATTATCATCAGAAGACAAACCAGCAGAGGCCGATAAGAGAGGGATGACACTGATTGCAAAGATATGTGAAAGTTAAGAGCATCTGATTACTTCGGCTATATGATTATTGGAGTGATCATCTTATTTTCAGAAGCTTAGCATGAAGTCATTTTCCAGTAAAAGCTATTTCCAGTGCAAACACACCCTATGGTATAAGGAATATGGATTAACCTGTTTTTACCTGTGTTTCTCAAACTTGTTCATACCAAGGGCCACTTAACTCCACAAATATCCAAAATCTCATCGTTTTTCTAGAACAGATTACAAATCGCCTGAAAATGGTACAAACAAGTGGAAACATGTGTGATGAAGGTGTTGCTCTGGGCTATATCATGCAATTGCAAGTGAAACATAATCTTGCTCCATTGCGGAGATATTCCCGCGAGAGTGCGGAAAACTTATGTCAGCACTGATGTCTGGGTGTGGGTGTTAGTATGAGTGCGTATTCTAATTGTTTTATTTATTATCATGACTTGCTCTTATCTGTATTCAGTGATGTCATCTATTGTAAATATGTACAATGGTATAACAATGTTGTGGTATTTTTATTGTAGCTTTTAGGATGTCTATTACCATCTGGCAAAGGGACTATCGATGAAAACTAGCCTTTTGGCTAATTCGAGTACTTTTACATGTTTTTAATATGTTGATTAATGTACACTGTCCCTTGTTTTAAATAAATCAATTCAATTCAATTCAATAAAATAAATGTATTTATTTATTTCAAATGTGAAATTTTACTAATATACTCACGGACCACCACACTTTGAGAAGCACTGAGTGATAGTGATAATGAAAGCTTTACCTTAGCTGAACTTCACACCTCATGCTACAGTGTATCAAACTACACAGAGGAGAGGAGAGACAAGATGTTTTAGAACAAACCGAAGGTCCCTGACGTCAAGGCTTCTCAAAGAAAACATGAAACAACGAATGTTTCATCTCGACCTCGAGGTGGCAGCTCGTTGTAAAGCTGCCTTTTGTCCAAACTCGTCGACAGAAGTCTATTCAAAGAATCACATTTGACTCAGAGTTTGTAATCTTCAAATAATGTTACAGCAGAAATGTGGAAGCTGTTCATCAGAGAACAAAATAATGGAGACAAATTCAAAAGGTGAAGATGGGCTCTGATAAAACTCATTATCGTGCTTTAAAGAGGCCTATTATGCTTTTTGGTGATTTCCCTTTCCTCTATTGTGTTCTATACAGATGAAGCACTTAATTTCGGACAGTTTGAAACGCAGTGATTGGTAAGTGGTCTGCCCTGGCTCAAGGGAAAGCCTCCAGCTTGACTTGAGACCGCCCCCGTTATAAATAAATGTAATTATAATGAAGCCAGCTGCAATGGATCATTGAAAACCTGAAATAGAAAATCTGGCAACGCCCTCTTGGAAAATAGTGGGAGGGCTTGACCTTCCTCGAAACTGGTCGTAAATGGTAAATGGACTGTACTTATATAGCGCTTTATCCAGTCTTTAAGACCCCTCAAAGCGTTTTACATACTACATGTCGTTCACCCATTCACACACATTCACACCCATTCACACCACTTGCTCTAGGACCTAATATTCATACACATTCACACACCATTGGCCATGCCATCGGGAGCAACTCAGGGTTAAGTATCTTGCCCAAGGATACATCGACATGTTGACTGCATGGGCTGGGATCGAACCCACAACCTTCTGGTTGAAAGACGACCGCACTCCCTCGCAGCCACAGTCGTAGGCAGGAACAGGTAAGCTGGAGTCCGAAATTAAGTGCTTCATCTGTAGTTTTTAGTGCATGTAAACGGTCTGCAGAGGCTAATATCCATCAGTTCCCTTTCCCACACACTCCCTGGATTCCTCTGTTTACTTCCGGTACAAAGTGAGCTAGTGCTCTGACATTGTGTACGTGATAGGCTAAGGGGCGGGGCATATATACAGGGTTGACTAATCACAACAGAGCCGGCCAGCTAACCAATCAGAGCAGACTGGGCTCTGGTTTCAGACAGAGGGTGAAAAGAGGTTCTGCAGCACAGGCACTATGAGACGAATAAAGAGCTTTCTGAACCTCTTCTCCTGAGCGTATTTACATATTTTAGAGTGTTGCTTTTATTGCTTTTAAATTGTCTATTGTTTTTACTTGTACTTGTTTTATGGTGTGTGAGCTGTGCTGTGTGATTTTTTTGTATGTTTTGTTTAGTTTAGTTGACTGTACGGCACTTTGGTCTTAGGTTTAAAGTGCTTTGTAAATAAAGCTGTATTGTATTGCATGGAGCCATGTCCCAGTAGAGCCAGAACATACAAATAAGAACCTGGAAAGGTTTTTTTAAGCTTCTTCCTGCCCCTGTTGAACATGACAGAGACTATTTGAGAATTCTTTTTTTTGCATCTCTTTGTTATAATTATTATTATATAAAATGTTTCATTGTTGTATGTTTTGTTTCTGACATGTTCATTAAATGGAATAACAAAAAAAAAATACAGATATCCCATCTTGTGTAATCTGCATTCTGAGCGGTGACGACGTTGAACATTGACGTATGTTATAACTGCTTTGCTTTTGAAGGAACAAGATGTCTCCTTGGTGAGACCTGTGGTTATATAACCTTCCTCTCTCCTCCCACTCCCACTCTGTATCTCTCTTCCTGTTAATGGTGCGTCTCAACCCTATGGAAGATAGTCACAAAGCTCCAACTTGCACACTTCCTTTTGGTTGGGAATACTTAAGACAGGTTTTTTTTTCTCGTCTGATGTGTTTGCAGAGTTGAAGAGGAGCTTTCTGAAAGGAACATTATGTTTGATGTGAACGTACTTATTTCCGAGCTGTCAGATGAAGTTAACAGATAACATTTCTTTCTGTCAGATAGCTGGCAGGTTAAGGAGTAGATAATATCACCACCAACTTTAAGGAAAGCTGATATATTACTACCAGCATTAAGGCCTGCAGAAGAGATTGTTTTTGGTTCAATGCTCCATGGATTCAAGCAGAAGTAGGACCAACTTATAGTTTCGCAATACATACATATACCTTATTTGTATGTGTTAGTCAAGTAACAATGCACTTCTTCTCTAAACTAAATTGTCTTTACCAACTTGTGTAAACACTCAATGTAACCTTCATTATAGTTCTCTCCTGCTTGATTTCATTATATTTGATTGGTTCAAACAAAGCCGTTCTGGGGAATTTAATATTGAATTTGTGTCAAATTAATATAAAAAATCAGGAGTAAGAAAATGAATTTGTCTTTTACATGTATAACATATATTTACATTTTTTGACTTCGGCTTCAAGATATTAAGTATTTCAATTCAAAAGGCTGAAGTCAAAGATAAGTCACACGTCACTCGTGATAAAGCCCAAGCCCAGAAGTTGAAAGTATTTTTCAGATTTTGCCAAAGTTTGAATTCATCGAGTCGTTAGCTCTGGACAATAGTAAACATTTCTTTCACTATACCAGCATAATACTAGACAGGTAAGATATTACCTTTATTATGAATCCATCAATCACTTCTCTGTTTCCCTAGTCATACTATGGGTAGAGGTACGACACAGTATCTGAAGAGGCGTGTGGTGCAGTAGGTTGTGCGCTAGTGTTCGGATCAGGGGGATCAGGTTCAAACCCCACTGCAGTCAGCAGCGTTGTGTCCCTGAGAAACTTCACCCCACATTGCTCCTGTGGGGATTGTCCACAGTATTGAGTATGTAAGTCGCTTTGGATAAAAGCGTCTAACAAGTGACATGTACAGTAATGTAATGTATCTATGGTCACGAGATTAAATTAAGCCCTTTTTTTTATTATCTTTAGCTGTTTGACACGATTCAACTCCAATCATACTAAACCAGATTACAAAATTGATCACATGCATATTTAAGAGTGAAGCTTAAGATAAGCAAAAACCGAATGAGGCACCAGCTATGTGAGCCATGTGATGTTTTTATCAGTATGTAATGTATTTCATACTTTAGATTATTTCGAGTTATAATACAATATCTTCTTGATTCATCGATTCTGACTCAGCTTTGAGCTCAGAAGGCACAGAAAGCAAACACAAATGGACTAAATGTTTTATTCCCCCCCCCTCAGTTTGTTGGAAACAAAGCAAAGATGTCAGTGTTGGCTCCCTATGTGTCAGTCATGTTGCATGTTATTAGGCACTTTCTGATATCAGCGCCAGCCTTGGCTAATTGGGTTTCTCATGGGAACGAGAATCCTCTTGTTGCCTGAAAATCCAGGACTGATATCAGAGCGACTGTGGACACCGACAGCCAAGACAATGTCATAGTGAGCAAGAAGACAAGTTGAGTTAAATCAGCCTGTGTGCCGCTGAAGCCGACCTGTTCGTGGTAATTACAGAGACACGTGGTTACGACACATGCATTGTTACCATGTCTCGGATGGTATTTGAGCTTGCAGGAAGCCCAGATGTACAAATCTTTACTGATGTCTTTTTGAAATCACTTTTAGTTTCTATTGCTGTTGGATATGGGCTCCATCCTGAAATAGATATGGTCAGTCAGCCAAAACAATCAGATATGTGCAGAGAATTGGAATCCGGAGCGTGAATGCCACTGTGAACTCGGGTCTTTGTACTTATATCTATGATTTCCCAACTGTCTTTTGTTTATCTGAAGCTGTCTTACTAAAGATGAACCCCCCTTTTGTGTTCCCAGCGACAGAAAGGTCGCGTCGAGCCTCAGCGGTGCTTCTCGCGGTGACATAGCGTGAGACAGACTGACGGAGAACAGAGGCAGAATCTGTGATTGCCGTCTTCAAAGAGACTTTTAAAAAAATCAGCCTCACTGCTGGATCCACCTGATGCTCCGGCCCTGTTCTGTTTTATTTCCTTTGGAGTTTTTTAATGTCACTCAGCGGGACATTATAGAAAAGGTCAACCCGAAACCCCCCACCACCACCAGTGAGACAGCCAAGCAATGCTCTGCTGCTCAGTGGAGGCTTTAACTTTTTCTGAACGTTTCAAACAATGCTCGGCCTCTCAGGTTGCTTCTGGACCTGCGTTTAAAATCTCATGGTTTCCTGGATAGAACAAGATCAGCTGTTTTGAACACTTTGAGTTGAAAGCTCATTGTGATTGTTCACCTGTTCATTGGACCCTGCAGGGAAAGCCTTCAAAAATATAACAATAGTTCCAATTTCCTGCAGTATTTTCAACTTTCATTCAACAATTGATGTCAAAAGTGTTCTTTCTTCCCTATTTCTCAAAGCTATTCTTTAGTGTTTGACCTCTGCTGGAGCAGGAATGTAGAAAAACAATTTGTATAGATTGGCATATGGAAGGAGAATGGCGAGTCAGATCAGATGGCAGGGAAACCAGATGATGTTGCAGGGCTCCTGTGGCATCACCCCGGGCATTAATGTTAATGGAAAACCACATGACCTTGCAGTTGCCTCTGAGCGGCTTCATTTTATATCCAATTGATACGGCAACAGTCTGGAAGA
>CALSBZ010014611.1:111696-125011 GCA_943591055.1 Gobionotothen gibberifrons
GTGTGTGTGTGTGTGTGTGTGTGTGTGTGTGTGTGTGTGTGTGTGTGACTTAACACAGCCAAATGTTTGAGAAAGATGTCTCTCAAAAGGTATTTTTCTTTATGAATTAAAATGGTATTCACACCAGTGGAAGTCAACGCCGATGTGTCGCTCTGTTTAAGTAAATGATGCACACTAAAGTCCATTAAAAAAAGTTTCAAGTTGAACACTGAGTCCATATATTTCCACTTTGTATTGTCCATTAAACTTGCATGATATTTAAATCACCATGCAAAAATGACAGTTCACACACAACCCTTGTATAGCCAAACGTTCCCTCAGTGTAAGTGTGTGTGTTCCCGGGTATTGGTTCCTAATGGTATATTCAGGACCGCCAATTGGCTCATATAAAACCGAAAAAAGTCAAATAAAAGATAGAATATTTTTAAAAAGTATACGGCTTTGTGTGAACCACAGAGCGACAGCAGCAAGCAATGCTAAACGGTTGGCTCTCAGGGTAATGTGGGCTACTTTTGTTGAAAGCACTTAACGAATGACATGCTTCACACACATTACCAAGATGTGGTGGTGCAACTTCCTCCTTCCTCCTCTATATTAAAGTTTGAGAGGTGACACACATGCCAACCTCCTCTCTCCACAGCACTTGCTCCTAACTGCCACACTCATCTGAGAAATGCCCAGAGGTGTACATTTGTGCAGACAATTGATCTGAACTGCAGTGGCCTTCTCCCTGAGACGCCGGCTGCTGTTTCTCCAATTGTCCTTAAACAATTACCTGGGAGAGATCAGCGGGGCGACTGTGGACGGTTCAACTGCAGTTTTCTCAGCTTCTATTGTGCAAGCCATCTAAACCATGGGATACAAAGCTCTCCAGCACACTGCAAGCCAAATGAAGAGGTGGAGAGAGCGCGGGGGGGGGGAGATAAAAGCTGACACCCAATGTATTATAACTCAGCTGTATTAGATATGAGCTTCTGTGGAGCACCATGGCTTCAGGCAGAGATACTGCTTGCTCATTGTGCTCCAGCGAGGGGGCTGGAGACTGTATACTGCACACAGTCTCATGCATGATTTAGTCAAGTACAATGTGTACTTCAATATTCAAGTAGCGATAGAACAGAGGAGATAAAAGGATGTGCTCATGCAGCACAACTTATCATAAGACACACACACGCTGGGAAATGGCGAGTAATCAGAAGAGAGGAATTGTCACGAAAAGCAGCCATCGCTTTTATTTTCAGCAGTTGATGAATTTATTCCACCAACAAATGTTTTATCCCTGATTACACAAAGACTTCTGCTGTAACTTATTAACATTCGACACATTTAGCTTCCAGTGTTGTGCTATATAATGGCAGGATGTATTATTGTTAATTATAGTTTTTTTTAGTAATTGCATTGCACATTTTAACAAAGCAGTTTTTAATCATTTACCAATGTACATATATTACTATTTTCTATTATTAATGTATGAATTATTTAATATCTGCAGTATAATAATGATGTTTTCGCTGCAATAAGACAGTATGTACTAAAAAGAGATAACTGAATAAAAAGACGTGAAGGCATTTTCTATGCTCTCTTATTAGGTTTAACATTAATCTTATATTTCACACCTTAAAGGTCCCATGTCATGGCCATTTCTACATTCTACATCATATTTCCATTGTTGAGGTCTACTAGAATAGATTTACATTGTTCAATGTTCCAAACTCACATTGGTTTCTCATACAGCATCTCTGTATAGTACGTGTATTCACTCTCTGTCCTAAACGGCTTGTTGGAGCTCCTGCCCCCCCCCCCACCCTATGAGCCCACTGTGCTCTGATTGGTCAGCTCGCCCACTCTGTTCTGATGAGTCCACCACCGTTACAGCGGAACATCAGTCAGTATGTGTTACCATGGCGTTTGTTAGCAACCAGAAAATGACACCAGTATTGACAAACAGATGAGAATGCTGCGGGGGGGTCTGGGTGCCGTGTTGGCGGGACGTTGCAGGGCTCGCTGCTGCGAGGAGCGGACAGTGTGAGCTGGGTTACTGGTGTCGTTTCCTGGTTGCTGCGTGGGGTCTGCGAGACAGCGAGACACAGCGGAACTTAGCCTGAGCACACACACGTTAGTACTGTGAGTGGAGATCCAAGCAGCTGCGGCTGAGAAAAGATAAGGCTGAGTGTGTACCACCAGAGGCGTTCTGGGACAGCATAGACAGGTCTTTTCTGTGTTGAGTTTTACTCGCTACAGGGTAGGGCTGCTCAATTAATCATATTTTAATCGCAATTACGATTATGGCTGGCAACGATTACGAAAACAATGTCATCGAAATAAAACGATTATTTTTCTTTTTTCCAATTTTTTTTTTTTTGGCTTTTCAGTTCAGGGTAATCAACTGTTAAAAACATGCTGTTCAATTTTTTTTTTTCTCCAATAAATTGATGTTTTCAAAGTAAATGGATAATCGTTTTTAATAATCGTGATATCAATTATTGACCCAAATAATTGAGATTATGATTTTTGCCATGATCAAGCAGCCCTACTACAGGGTGTACTTTGAGGGTTTGTGACTGCAGACGGTTTACATGCAGAAAAAGCTACATAACACACAAGGGGACGGGTAATAACTGGAAAAGCAGGACATGGGACCTTTAAGCTTCTTAGCACACCCTTAAGGCGCTGAGTGAGAACGAGCGTCACAAAGAAAAATATCTACAGTATTTGTATTATATAGCAAAGGTTTGACGATGACTAAGACACAATATTTACCGTTTATTGATCTTGCTCGATGTTAAATGGACATGAAATGGGACGTGCATTATCCCATCAGCTGTTCAAATCACACCACTTGCTAATATCTGATACAATGACTTCTGCATTCACAAACTGGTAAAGGACTCTGCTCTCTATGCAAATAACAAAGCAGCAGATATGACTTAGATCAGTTGAAATTGCAGGCTGATCTGTGCGAGGTCAGATGTCTGATTGTCTGTCAGAGTGAAACTGTTGTCAAACGGTGAGGCTCGTTGGAGACGTTTCCTCCAGACAGCTGTTCTAAAGCGTGCATGTTAAATGTCAAAGCACTCGTTAATAGCCGTCAGTAAATTAATGTCAAGTGCTCAATGACGTGCAAAAGAGAGATGTGGGCAATACTCTGCAGTTTGTGTTCACACGTTACGAGATACTATATGATTATGCTCAAGGGTGACTGTGTAACTGAAGGAGGGAAATACGCAGAAGTGCAGCTGCAAGACGTCTGAATACAAAACATTTAATAAATATGACTTCTTTTAGATCAAATAACAATTCTAAAAATATGTCAGAGGGTCGCAGAGTGTTGTAAAATGAGGGACAAACCTTTAGAGAAAGAATACTAAAATAATCTAAAACCAAACTGTTTCTTTGGTGAGTTAAACATTATCATAAACAAATATATAGCTACTATGAAAGGTTGCAAATCAAATTCCGGGTAATGCAGAGCACAATTGTACCTTTTACTATTTAAATGTATTTGTATTGTATATTTTTGGGCTAGAAAAGTGACATTTCTGGGTGATTTTGTCAGTCTATGGAGCTTAGCCCACACATCCTGGAACGAATTTGGGAGCTCATAGGTGGCCTGCCATGCGCCAAAAGAAGACAAAAGTGAAATTATTAATTATATAGTATCTTAAAATTATCAAAAATGAAGTTTTAAAAAATTGTCGAAAAAACGACTGAGTGCCAACGGAGAAGGGGCTCGAAAAAGCTCAACCCTTTTCTAGGAATACACCAGAAATACTCTTTCAAGTGAATGTGATAGTGTTTGTTTAGAGAGGACATTAAAAATGCGTCCAAAACACACACAAATGCAATTCTGAAAATATAGAAAAAAGACCCATAACCCATTATCAAAGAGAAAAAAATGATTCCTTAACAATAAATAAAATGTTGATTAATATTGAATGCATCCAGTGATGGGCTTAATAAAAAATGTTAGCCATTATAAGTGATAGAAATGACAGTGACACCTAATTGTGCACATCCATCCAGCTCACACATGACAAAGAGAAAGATGAAATTATTTGCCAAGATATCTCCTGTCTGTGTTTGTGTCTGTTATTTGTCATGAACATCAAATACAGGTTGTTGATTTGTGCGTGATGTGTATGTTTTGTTTCCTGCATGTGTATTTTTCATTGTGAAAGGCTCTTTGTTTTCACCTGACACGGCGCCTGAAAGCTTCTGACAATCAGAGGGAATTAGAGGGTCAGAGAGATGCGCCTCGAGCTGAGTGGCTCTGTGTGCGATGTAACACTGCTCTGATATTTAAAATGACTCACAATGCTGTTGAAACGCAGCACGTTGTCGCACCTCAGTTGACTTTAGTGTATGTCAAGTTGAAGGTTTGATCCCCGGAGAGCCATGCTGGACCACAAACACATTGATTATTTACAGCAGTGGCAACACGAACAATGTTACTCTCGTTATAGTTTAACATAGAATCAGCCTGATGATGTGAACAAGTCATCAATATGAGTTGAAATATCACCACTGACGATGTGCGTCAATATATTTGAGTCGAAGTCCATTGCATGAGCTGGTCCAACAACAACAACAAAAAACTAATCCTGCTCTCATTTAGAGTGTAGTACAAGCCAAAGAGGCACCTCAGCAAGCAGCTGATCTCTTGTTTCTGAGACATGAAGCAGCTTAGTTTCAGACGCTCAGGACACTCTCCCATCACAGCTGCTTAAACCCAAATCTCCTTAATGCTGGGAGCCAAGCAGAGGCACAGTGGGTCCTTTTAAGAGGACCCTGGTTTGACTCATTTGGAAATTGAATGGTAGACCTCCCTCTAGGGCGGCTCGATTATTTGGGTCAATAATTGTAATTGCGATTATTAAATGCGATTATTCATTGACTTTGAAAACATCCATTTATTGGAGAAAAAATGTTGAACAGTATTTTTTTAATAGTTGATTACCCTGAACTTTAAGTAAAATTCAACTGAAAATGTTTGTCCTTCTCGGAACATTCACTACGCATTTCAGTGGTTTTGTGTTAGAAAAGAAAGCAACCAATCAGATCTTGTTCTGGGTCTCAGAATATCCTTCAACCAAGGTATTCTACATCCTTGATCGAATGCCCTGGCCGTTGCACTGAATGAGAGCGTACGTTTGGACTGACAGTTTGATCAACCAATCATATATTGATTTGTAGCCAATGGGCGTGTTCTTTCAGAGTTCCCCTCGGTTCCAGGGTATTCTAGAAGGCCCGCTAGTTAACTGACTCGAGACAGAGGATCTAGATCAGTGGTTTTCAAACTGTGGGGCGCGACCCCTGGTGGGTCGCGGAGGTACTGCAGGGGGGTCGCGGGAAGATTATTTAATTAAAAAAAATTTTTAACCAGTTTTAATTAGGCCAAATTAATTCACAGTATCTATTACAAGCACTTTTGTTCATGTGTAATCCATAATAAAATATTAAATGATAGTTGGATCTTTGTATCTTCTTATTATTAGCAGAGAAAATGTAATGTTTTTACAACAATATACAATTAATCCTACCAATATAGATGGGAACCGGGTTGGGGGGTCCCGAAAATATTTCCAATACCCAAGGGGGTCCCGACTGAAAAAGTTTGGGAACCACTGATCTAGATGAATGCGACGAAGCAATTCATGCAGTTTTATTGTTTTTAACGTTGAAATGGCAACAGGTGAAGATGAAGTTGTTTCGGAATTGTTGTGAGTACCATTTTCAAGACGACAATTCAGTGAAAAGACGGACATTATAAAATGTATATATATATAATAATATCAGTTGTGATAGACACGGTTGGCCACTGCTCAGAATACTCTACAGTGTCGAGGTATATGCGGTTTAAGGGGTGCAGGGTGGACTAACCTGGGTATTGCTGCTGCACCATCTCTGACAGATCCCTCTGGTGGATGAAGAGCAGCAGACCTCCAGCAGCGAACAGCAGGAGGAACCAGAGGGAGCAGGGAAGCCTCCGTCTGCGTCCTCTGAGCGAGTCCACCCCCATCTTCCACTTCATCCACAGCATGACGCGCCACACTCAGACACCCAGGAAACAAGGTCTGGAGGAAATCAGAAGAACACAAGTAAAGATAAGAGGAGGGAAGGTCAGATACACGAGGAGCGAGGGAGACAGAGTGACGGCCTGGATGTGTGTTTGCAAGTTGCTACAGGTGGAAATAGAGCTTATTAGTTATTTAGAGTGGCTTTCTTTCTCTTTGTCACCATCATCCGATCCGCTTTTGAGCTTCAACACACAACACTTGAATTTAGAATAACAAACACCACAGAGTACAGATACTTTTACATATTTTGTCTTGGTTTTAAAGAAAGATTTAGTTTAAATGACTTTGAATCTTGAGTGGTTTCCCTCTAAGTCTTGCCAGTTGAACCTGTGAGTCTTCAGAGTTTCTAATTTCTCTGCATTAATATTTCATGACACTGGCATGGTCGAAAGAAAGTCAAAGCCAATACACTTCCTGTATTTACTGTGCAAACCTGGACCTGTACTCTATTTGAGCTAATCATTGTATTTTATACTAAAATGTTTCGACTTGAGTTAAATTACTTAAAATGTCCAAATAAAATACAAATATTTATAAGGAAAACATATTAAGTTAAAGTAAGAAAATGCAAAAAAATCATAACAAAATAAAGCTATTTATATAAAATACAATACCAAGTTAAAGGGGACCTATTATGCAAAATCCACACTAGTTGAAAATAAGGAGCCCCTCCCCACGCCCCTCTGAGAGAGATGGTGCTCTAGGAGGAGATTCAGGTGATAAGGGGGGGGGGGGTACCTTGGTTGCTGATTGGCTAATGGTTACACAAGACAAAACATCGTTATGACATCATAAAGTGTCCAAAATCTGATCAGCTCATTTTCAGACAGGTTTTTATAGAAATGGATCAGGACAAAAAGAGAGAGAATCTTTGTTCCTGAAACTTTCAGAGTCTCTTTCCACAGAGGGGACACATGTTGATGTAGAAGAGACATGAGGAAGAGGGAACACATGTTGATGTAGAAGAGACATGAAGAAGAGGGGACACATGTTGATGTAGAAGAGACATGAAGAAGAGGGGACACATGGTGATGTAGAAGAGACATGAAGAAGAGGGGACACATGTTGATGTAGAAGAGACATGAAGAAGAGGGGACACATGTTGATGTAGAAGAGACATGAACAAGTGGATTTTTCACAATAGGTGACCTTTAACACCACCATCTATAGCTATATAGTTAAAGAGGTAAATCAATATAGTGTTACAAACTAAAGTTGTTTGAAAAATGACCACCAAGACAAGATGTGCCGACACCTAATTCCTCCAAATAAAGAAACGTGTTTGCGAGGATGCAGTTTGGTAAACACATCTCCAGCTGGACTTCGTCGACCAACTCGGTGCTCTGTACATACAGCAGAGAGCATCTGTCTGATGATTAATATGCAAATGAGCTCCGCTGACCACTTAAGCATGCGTTGTCATTGCAGGAAATCAAATTGGCTCTGTTTCCGAGGCGGTGTCACAAACCTGACTTTCACATTGCACCCTGCGCTAAAACCTGAAGTTGTAAATAAGCTGCAAATGAATGTGAAACAATAAATGTGAAATGGTTCATGTTGTGATTGAATATACAGTTATTTCTGTCAGGATTTCAGTTTTATTGTCACCTGTTTATACAGATGATAAAGTACAGAGATGATGAGATGTGAAGTACGCAGGTGATTCAGAAATCCAGAGAGGCCTATAACAATGTCTCGCCAAATAATCAAAGTAACAAACAATGACATCAAAAACTCACGGGAGGAGAATGGCAAAAAGGAGTGTGCTTGTGTATTGTATTTGTACTTTAAGAAAGAAAAGTGAAGAGGCAATGATGGAGGGTTATTTTGTGTTGTATACACCACATCTTTTTTAAATAAGTCATTGTGGTTTAGCTTTTTGCTGACGTGCAACTTTGCTTTTGTCCTTTAAATTAATTAAATAATAATTGGGCTTTTTTGCTTCTGCCATAATTGCGGTCTTGTGTGTGTGCGGA
This sequence comes from Gobionotothen gibberifrons, assembly GCA_943591055.1. Lineage (NCBI taxonomy): Eukaryota > Metazoa > Chordata > Actinopteri > Perciformes > Nototheniidae > Gobionotothen > Gobionotothen gibberifrons. The sequence goes on from CALSBZ010014611.1 coordinate 119,750, forward strand.
CTGTCACTCCTGTTAACACGGACAACGTCAGCGAAATAGTGCCCACTGCCCACCAGCCACGCCCCGACACATGGGGTCACGCCGGCCAATCACAAAGCTTTGATTTGTTCAAGTGCATTATTCTGGCACAGGAAGATTATGTTATAGGACATTAACGATAAAACAGAATATTGTTGTTCTATTTTTAGACACATCTCATGATCGACTGGGAATCTCCCCGCAGATGCAGCCAATTATTGAAATAAATAAACACTGAGGGCTTGTTATTGACATGTTAATTGATAAAGGTTATACGAGATGATGGAAGTCATGTTCATTATGGTTGCATTCCTGTAACCCACAGTATCGGGACTAGTAATGCACACAAAGCTGTATTATATTGCAACTTTATATGATGTTGAATTAACCTGTCATTTTCCGATATATGTTCATGTGCAATTCCACCTTTATTACTTTTATTTAGTAGGTCAAATTATAGTTACTAGGAGAAAAGCTGAGGGCAGCTCAGAGGTCCTACAGGTGAAACGCAGAAGAAGTAAAGGCATCACTTATTAGACCTAGTGGACAGGGATGACGTACCCAGAAGTAAGCTGCATGGATTCCCTCGACAAAAAAGCAATGGGATTTCTCCATAGGATTTGGGAAAATAGCTCGAAATAAGATCTGTGGAAAACGAACCCGTTAGATAAATGCATGTTTTGTTCAGCCGGATAATCTCCACATGTCTACCATACTTTTATAATTTTCGAAATTATAAATCTAATCGCCAGAAGCAAAATGCTAACGTTATGCTATAAAGGAACTACTGTACAGCAGGGTCGCACGACTTCAACGTCACGCCAACTTAAGATCGATATAAAAAATACAGATTCAAAAAAAGTTGAAGCTTTTGTTTTAACAGTTTGCAGGAGGCAGGTACTTGCTTTCAAGCAGAACAGGGGCAAACAAACTTAGCGGGAGCGTTTACGTGTTCGGCGTAATGACGTACAACGTCCTCGACAACTTCTGTAGTCCTATTCAGCCACTTGGTAACAACCATCGTTTTTCAGACACGTAAACTCTTCAGAAATCACCAGTGGGGTCACTGCTGATGTATTTAATGTCGTAGAACAAAACGTGATCCGTCTCTTAAATGTGTTTCAACCACAGACCTTATTTCCAGATATTTTCCAAAATCCTATGGAGAAATCCCATTGGCTCTGAGACGAGGGGACCGGTAGTGGTAAAATGCTAACTCACTTCCGGGTTTTAGGACTTGTCACTGCACCACTCTATTATGCAGCCACGTTACAGGGATGTTGGTAAGCTAAAGTGATGAGTAGTTCTATACAAACAGTGACAAGGATGTACATTGTATATCCAAAGTAACAGCAGTAATACAGATATGAGAGTTATGTCAACGTTTTATAATAGGTTCACCGGATAAATGTTGTGTGTTTCGTGTGATACGTCACCTGCTAAATTACATGGCTTATGCCTGTAGTGTTTATGCAGACTCAACTTTTTAGACCTAGCCGAGAGCATCAGCCATGTTGCAGTGATGTGTTTGAGTATTTCACAACGAAAATGGTAAAAGGATTTTGTTTTAAACGTATGCGCGTCTGAGAGTCCCTTTAGTGTCCATGTGTGCAACACATAAAACATCTTTCACTCAGTGGAGTTAATAACACATGTTCCATTTTATAAAAAGCTGAGGATATATGTTCTGTTCTTTCCCTAATCTTTAAATCCTTAGCAACAGGGGGGATGGAGCTAATTAAGGCAAACTTAAAAAAAGGTATGGCGTGATATTATGCAAAAATGCATCATTGTGTGTTTATACAAGAAACTGCTGGGAATAAATACACATACATTTCTACCTAATTAATGTACTTTGTTTTGTTGGCTGGTCATGCATAGTGCAGTTTCCATGCCAACTCAGGTGGCAACTAGGGGACTGCCGTAATTGGCCGACATTTTTACTCCTTTGTGTTGTTACTTTGGAAAAAACATTTTAATCAGTAGACTTCTATTCATTTTATTAAAGCCATGATATTCATGAAGGTTTTCTTTCATGGGATTATAGAGAACTTGGTCATTGAGCCAATATCTGAATCAAACTCTACGGTGGCCGACAGGTGCAACGCTCTACAATCACTTCAATTAGGGGAGAAACGCACCGCAGTTTCAGAAACAAAGCTACAATAAAAACACAAATGTGCCAAAACACATGCAAATGAAGAAAACTCTCTACCAACTTCACGAAACATGCACAACTAAAAGCGTTGCATCAACAAAATACTGCAAATAAAAAACCTGCAAGATGCTCAAAACTTATTTTGCAACAGAGTATGACCTTTAACATCCCAGTGTCACTCACGATGATGGTACAAAACAAGAATATAACCATTTCATAGGTAAATAATCCACGTTTCACTTACATTTCCAATTTGTTAAGGTTTTACCCATCAGTATCGTCACCTTAGTATTGTATAACATATTGGGGTCAGGTAAACACACGTCTGTTTCATTTTTTTAAGTGCTCAAACTAGGAGTCAAATTTATTTTCCTTTAAATCTATTGCAAGCCCTGGCAACGGAGCACAGACTCAGCAATGTGTGAAAAGCATGTATTCGTGTCAGTGTTGATTTTGTTCATTTGAAAAGAGTGGCCTTGTTTTCTTGGCCTCCAGCGAGTGTTTGGTTTCAGCAGCTCCCTTTATATTTGTCAGCTAAGTCTGTGTAACACAAGCCTCCTTACTGTCATATCGCTGTGGACATTTTACTTATCTGTCTACTTGCACTTTTACTTTAAGTCTTGTGTATTTCCATCATACTAATATTCAAAACATGGGTTACAATGTGCCACTTGACAATTACAATGACAGAGTAATGTGTGAATCAGCAAAAAGACACAGATGTAATATCAGATACACAGGAATACAAATATATGTATATATACTTAAAAAATAACAGCTGTAGTATTCAGAAAGAAATCCAGAGATACTGTAATAATACATCTAAAACTTTCAAACAATACAACACAATTTCAGCCTGTATAATAATATCAAAAGAGATGTGCTTAGTTATGTTGTGTTTTTAATTGGTCTGCCTCCTCTGTACAATGTAAGATTGTTTTTTGATGTATGCCTTTCAGGAGACCATTGCATTTGTCCATGCACAAGAAGATAAACACGTATGTTTCAGTTTTCTTTAGGCTCAACACTACATTGATCATCAACACATCCATCTTCTACCGATTATCCGGCTAGCAGAGGTGAACTTCACAGGAAACCCATTTTGGCCCCTTGTATCTTTCTTGAGGACCTATATTGATCAATCTTTCTTGAAGAAGACGAGCAATATTGGATGTTCTTACTACTGTAATACTGAAAATATATGATTAGGAAGAAAAAAAGGACCGCTAGAAAAATAAAAGGTCCTAGTATAGACCCCTGGGGCACTCCATACTTCCCCATTAAAAAGGTAGAAATTAGTCACACTCAATTAAAACAGAAAATCAATCAGGAGGTGAAAGCTTCAAAGACCACCTTGTCCATTTATGAGAATGCCGTGATGAACTTGATCTTAAACTACAGATAAAAAGTGGAGCGTAAATGTGTTTATTTCCCATACAGTACGGTTCAGTCTCAGTGTTAGGATGCCGTCTAAAAATGTAATTTCTTTCTTGGGGTCTGTCTGGCTGTTTATCTGTAATCACTGTATTCAATTATGACGTAGGGCAGAACAGAATAAAAAAGCAGTCAACATTATCTGAAATAATATAACAAAAAGGTAAAAACAAAACACAATGCAACTGTCACGACTTGACACCGACATCGCATTATGATCAAACAGCGCTTTGTTGTAAAAGACATCGCCTTTGTACTTTACTTCTAAACAGATGTATATGCCAAGAAATTACATAACACATCCCATTGTTATGCAGGAAAAGAGCCTTTCTGTGTCAGACTGGAAGTGGAGAGGGTTGTTTTTTTTATGTTTATGAATAATATACATCAATCAATTACTCTTTTTAGTTTCAGGTAAATAAAAATCATGGCAGACAAAAGGATGTGCTGTTTATATACAGTACATGTCTACAAACACCAGTAAAGAAAGTGTGTAACTGTGATGTATTTTCCAACCTTGGCCTAGTAAGAAAAATGCAAACAAGCTTAAATTAATGCTAAATAAGTTTAAGATTGGTAATACCTTGAATGCATCACTTATTACGAGCGCTTTAAGTAAACGTTGCGCATGTTTCCTCAAGTTGGTGAATGTTTTCTAAAAGATGTGCATGTGTTGTCAAGTTGTGTTTGTTTTTATATTTACATCGTTTTTGAAACTGCAGCACATTTCACACAAGTGTTTTAGGCAGATGTAGCACTTATTGGCCACTGTACATTTCTCCTAATTAATCAACCTCAATACTAGGCACTGGTCCTTTAATGCTACACTGGCTACAGCATATGGACTCAATAGCGGGTGGTATATTTACACATAACAAGCGTGAATCACACACATAGGAGCTGTATTCCCACCAGATGCATTGGCATGGAAAGCAAACAAAATCTAATATCTTACCGCATATCTGATCACCTGCTTCCTCACAAAGCTTGGGAGTGTTTCAGATGTCCCAGAAAGATATTCTGGGTCTTTGAATACCATTCATGTCTAGTTTAGTGTCAGTGAAAGTGAACAGTGTTGGCGAGGAAACAAAAAGAAATGGAAGCCGCTGGCAGGCCTGTTTCATTAATTAATGATTACCTGCAAGGGAACTTGACGAGGGGGAGAATGGGAGCCGGTATATAGGATCATGTTCTAAGCATTGTTAATTGTCTTTCTTCATGACAGCCGGTGATCTCTGGGATGAATTCAAACATTCTTCTTCACAGTGCTGTGATAAGCCCAGGCAATCAGTGTAGGAGATTAACGACGGTTAGCTATTTTACGCTCCTTTTCATTGATAGTAAAAGGTCTGTAGATATTTATATTTAAATAAAGGGTTCTCCTATTCAGCAGCAAGAAGGAAATACCCACGTAAACGAAACCCTGACTACGTGGACGGGTAGTAAATCCTTACTTTATAATACATGATTATTATGAAACATTTAAATAAACATGCATACAGTTTGTACCTCACATTACATAACTGTTACGACCCTGGGTCGTTATGCCATGTGTGTGCGGATATTTTTCCCTCCTCCTGTGAGAGTCTGTGTGGCTGTGTGTGTGTGGCCGTTTCTCAATGTCGAGTATACCTGCTGCAGAGCCACTATTT